>VZSC01003839.1:521423-543586 GCA_013398225.1 Steatornis caripensis
AAAAAAAAAAAAAAAAGATTGCCACACAGTGTCTAGGCTGACATCTAAGACTTAACTCTAGGCTAGCCATTACGTTGTCCCCGTTTAGTGAATGAATGAATGAAGTATGAAATATAATTCAATGGCAGACGACACTTCCAAGGGTCTTTGATGTTCCTCTCCATCTTCAGCTCCAAAAAGACCCTGCAAGTCGAACTGCTAGATCACTATCCACTTGATTACTATGACACACGTCTCATTTTGAAGATACATTAGCCTTTCAAAGAGCCATTTATTAAACATTTCCATTTAAATAATAATTTTCACAATCCTCNAGTACTGAAATAAGATAAATGCAAAATACACATGAATAGGGAGGAGATCACTGACCTGTGATTTCAGTTATGCCTGCACCGGTATACTGTTTTCACAAGTAACGGCTCAGATGGCAGACCCACCATAGCTGCCTCTGCCGTCACACAGGACTGAAATAAGTGGAGAATCAAGTAAATGTGCTCAGAGGGAAAAAACCAAACATGCTGAGACAAGCTTTTATGGAAATAATATCATCTCTCTGATTCTTCTCTGTACACTTTGAAAAGAAAGGTGCTGTCAGGTTGGTGAGAAGAAGCAACTAGGACAAATGGCCAGTACTGCTTTTTTATTTTAAACAGATGCCCTCTACCATCATTTCAAAATGAAGAAGATAATCCTGTTTGTTCAGCCTTCCGTGAACAGTGGTTCAGACATGCTGCTGCACTATAACATTAAAGTAAGCTGCTATCGCATATCTTTCTCAATTAACACTATTGCACAGATATCCCAAGGTAAGGCTACTTCAAAACACCTATTTAATGGATATATTCTTACATATACCTTCAACTAATCACATTTTCCACTCGGTAAATCTTCGCATACACCAATCCTGTTTGGGGGAGTTCTGCTCCTAGAAACATCCTCTGAAACCTGAAGCCAGGATGTCAACACACTCTACATCGCGGACTCTCAGCCTCCCACCAAATCAGGTGTAATGCAAGGCACATCAACTTCTGTTAGCACAGGTGCACTCAGACATGACACAAGGTACCCCAGCAAGATGCCTTACACAGTTGGTAAACCTGCCCTTTTGCTCTTAAGTGTTTAGGCTGGCAAAATTTAGCTGGAATAAGTGGAATCTACACTACAAATAAGTCTCTGCGTCAGTGAAAGCACTTCTGGTACAGTCGTGGCCAATAAGTAATGAAATTGTTGCCAATTCACAGTCTACTCCAAGCTCAACGCAGCCACATAGCCCACAAACAGAGTGTTATTTCTGGTGATCTCCATCAGAAAACAGGAAAAATGCTGTGCTTCAAAACAAAATGAGGTAAAGGGGATACCTAAAGACTGGACCAACATCTTGTTAATCTGGAGGATGTATTTGAGGCTTTTTATTTAGTTTTGACAATGCATCCTACATGCTACTTCTTTATGCGAACATGCAAAGAGAACAACTTCGCTCAAGTTTAAGGTGCTGATTTTCATAGAATGGTAGGGGTTGGAAGGGACCTCTAGAGATCATCTAGCCATTTTTCTTAGGCAGAAGACAAAAATACTCTAAAAAACGTCTTGACCCAGCATGTGAAGTTAACAGTGAAATGAGAGCACCAGGAAGAAAGGAAAAGAAATAACACACAGTTGATCCAGCTGAAATAAAACCTAGTTCAGTGGCTGAACGACACTCTTTCAAAGATTTGTACACTGTAAATGCATGGCTTCATAAGCACTTAAGCACCATCCAAATACATAAATAAGGTGTCCTGCCTCTCTTCCTTACTCTGGCTCAGTCTTAGATTATGATGCTGAAGTTGTAAATTCCAGGGGAGAATGCTTTGGGTCTGTAAATAAACCCGTGGGTTTGGTGTGATAGTAACAGCAGAGCACTGACGACGGCACGACAACCAAACTTGGAGGCCACCTGGAAGCTTGTCACGGCTGTTGTTTACTACAGATCTTTACAGAAAAAATCAGCTCAATGGGGAGCAGGGAGCTGAGGGTACGAAGACTCAGAGGAAACATGCTGGAGGGGCAGAGGGCACTGGGGAGCAGGGGGAGACTTCACCTTGCAATAATAACTGTGTGGTTCATCTGCTTATTTCAATAAAACTTCACTTCTGGGTCCATGTCAATGTCTCATTTCCTTATGACAGGTCCCACATTTAGAGATGAAGCCCTCTGGTCTCTCAGAAAACCATCCTTGTGTCATTCGTTTAGGCAATGTTCATATCCCCTTTGGGAGCTGGCATCATCCCACTCTTCTTACCCTCGATACTTCACCAGAAAATAAAGCAAATTCTTAACCAACTCTCCTGAAGTAAAAATCTAAATGATGCTTAAGCAGTGTGTCATTGTCATATGAAATAACGAGATCAAGTCAAAACTTTCTGCATCTTTCCTCCCCTCTGCTTGACCTCTATCTTGTACAAAAGTTACAGCCATACCTTCACTCAGTTCCTGACTCAGCCAAGCACGCAACTGGCACGCGGCTGCGTGGGAAACAGAAGCCCTCTGGGTTTTCTCGCTGCTTGTACCAAACTAGTCAGAGCTGAACCACATAGGATTCTTACTAGAATTTCTGGGGAAGAACTGGTTAACATCGCCTTTCTCCATTTTGCATTTACTAATTATCACTTAATTTACCCCTTCTATTAGAGCAACAAAAAGCAACTGTCAGGCCAAGCATGCTCTGGCCAAGTGACCTTGTGCTCTTGCTTGTGTTCACCACATCATCAGCAGGGAATTCCATTTTCAAAATACAAGCCTTCATAATCCATTAGCACTAGAGATTGGTCCAGGGCTCAGGATTTACTGGTCATGTGTACCAAGGAATAAAAATATGAGTGTACAGCTAGATTAATCTCCAGAACTGTAAAGCATCCCAAGCCACCGTGCATTCAGCAGTCTCGTTCAAATTCACATATGAATATTAGCATCATTCTTAAAAGCTACCACTAATACCGTCACCACAGTACATGAAAAAAAAATTAAATGCTACCTGCTTTACAGCTCCGCAAGTATGGAGACACACAATAACTAACTCTGCTTTTCAGATTTTCCATTTGTTTCATAAATGGAACATAAGCACTGATGTTCTTATTAATACATCGACAACCTGTATCTCCTCCCACCTATTTCATAAAAGGCAGGAATCACTTTCACTGCTCTTATTTTTAAATCAAAAGTCTTTAGCGAGCCCAAGCAGTTTAGCTCACCATCAAGTTCAATAAATCAGAGAAAAGAATCAATGGAAAGCATTTCAAAATGTAGCCTTGGTAACGCACAAAATGCTTCCACAGAACTCATGCTCATTTGCTTTATTTGCTGCTTTAAAAATCGGACTGTAACACATAGGCAGAAGGACAAGCATCAAGACGTTGCATCTCCCGAGCCTAACGTTGCATGTGCTCTCCTAGAAGGCACTTTTTGCAGTATGCTTTAGAAACCTGCAGCCTGGCAAGTTAGATGATTGAAAACTAATCATATTTCACGTTGACAAAATGGAAAATGGAAGTGTTCAATAGAAAACAATATTCCATATTTATTCTTTATGTCCGTGCACAGCACTATAAACATAATTTGGTCCATGCTTTCCACTGATAAAATGAGAATAAACTCAATGGTGATATACAGCATCTGCCATTTGAAGAATCAACATTTGTCAGTGTTAACACACAATTTTAACTCTGGTCCTACACAGTTCTCCCGCATGCAGCACTTAAATTGAAAACAGCTATTACTCTACATACCATTATGTGGTATTTGTTGGCAAATATCGATTTTTGAGTGGCAACATCATTTTTCAATATTTATATAAATCTACCAGGATAAACAACCTCTGATTCATGTTGAGATAAAATATTTTACTGCTTATCTCAGTACGGTCTAACTAAGATATTACTAGTTCTTATCCCAGCCTGATCTGAAAGGCATAACATTATCCCCACAGCTCAAAGTTAAGCACAAAAACCTTTTCTTAATAATAGCCTCTCCTGGCAGGTGGAGAATGCCAAACAGAGATGCAGTGAAGTAGAATCATTCTCCATTCTTTGTACATCTTCCCAAAATGCAAAGGACAGTCTCATTTTGAGTAAAGATTCCGAACTTCTAAAGATTGCCACCCTCCAAACGTCTCAGTTTTCCTTGTTTGTTTTTTTTTTTTTTGAGTGAAAAAGAGCATTTCTTTCTCAGCTTCACTAACTCTTGCTGCTTATCTCCTACTTGAATCGAGGATGACCTTCCAACAGTGGCAACTGCCTGCTACAGTGGCACCCAGCCATAAAATGCTGTTCAATTTCACAAGTTAAATAAGCATCCGAAATAAAGTTCTGCTAAAGAAATAAAAATAAAAGCAGGGTTTTTTTAATCATCGGTTTCAAACCAATAAAGGAACATTCACCATAATGATGTTAATGAAGACTATTTTTAAGGCAAGCACTCACTTCATGGCTGGTTTTTTTTAGGGTTTTTTCTCCAAAGCAGGCATCACAGGCTTGCATCAAAGCATCAACTGTTCCAAAAAGGTATCAAAAAAGCAGAGTTCAGGGATGAACTGTTTTCCTTTTCAACCCTATCTGAACCCTATCTGCTGTCACACGTGGAAGTCTGCCCAAGCTGAAAACTCAGTCTCCTCTGGAGCCGTGCACACCACCACGTGAACGCTGCCTCAAAAATAAATTACAAAATTCTACTACATGTAAACCACCAGGTCAATGTTTTGTTACTTACAAGGCACAGCATGGCGATAAAGGTTATCCCTAATAGTCTGCTGCAGATCGTGATCCGGCGATCCTTTCTGAAACCTCTGGTTGAGATAATGTCTCAGGTCTTTGTTCAGTCTGCTTCCTGCAAATAAAAACACAGCCATTTATTTATTTCTAAATGCACACAACATTTCCAATTCAGGCAAACGTTAGACTTCCATTCAGAGCTCCCTAAATTATGGCATGCTGACTTTACGAGCAGAGGCTCATCTTCCTCTACAAATGGCTAATTACCAAAAATAACTCGCTGTAAACAAGAGGTCTCTCTCGTCTCATAATGCATCTTTCTTCCTGTGGTGCTAAACAGATCATCATTCCCTTTTATCACTTATTTGTCTGAGCAAATGGAGAAAGACAGATGATGTGAAAAAGAGGAAAATAAAGGTAGAGTATTGCTTTTGCAACTCACTGGAGGGTGAGTTGGGCAGACAGACAGAAGGCAAAGGCTGCTCCGGTTGGAAGTAGTAATACAGCTGAGCGTAGCACAGAATCAAGCAAGTGCTATACTTTGCACTGGCATCTACCCCAGCACACAGCAGGAGTTAGAAAATAATTGACCAAAAGAGTTAAAAGCACCCAAAGTCCTTAAAACCAACAGAATAATATCCAACACTTTTTACTTAAATCTATTTCCCCATTCAGTTTTGAACACTTTCAGAAGTGTGTGAGAATAAAGATGAATGAGTTGAAAACAAAAAAAAAAATCATAACCAAAGAAACATCGCTGTTAATGAACATTGTTAGTTCCTGAACTCCAAACCCTTTTTTGTAGCAGAACATATGAACTGGAGCAACCTAATGAAGTCTTTTCCCATAAATGAAATATTTCCAAGTCTGGAATAACTTTGACATTAATTTAACTGAAGAGCATAAACAACGCCACAAGAACATACACAGAACAGAGACAGAAACTCTTCTGTTCTAAAAAGAAATAAAAAAAAAAAATTGGAAAAGCTTCAGAGAAATGCAAGCAGGATGGTCAAAGTCTGGAGCAGCTGCCATACAAGGACCAAGACAGTGGGCTGGGATGCTGCAGCCCGTGGCGGCATCATTCTCCAACACGCCCAGAGGGCAGGTGGGGACTGGCTGCTCCCTGCCTCTCCCAACACAAGGACTAGGAGACACCAACCAAAGCTTGCATGCAACAGAGGCAGTAGTTCACACAGGCTGCAGCAGATCTCCTTACTGGAGAGCACTGTAGGTGCAAGAACCTTGTTGAAGAGCTTCAAGAGGAGACTGGAAAAACACTTGGAAGACGGATGCATTAGGAGCTGCAAAAGCGGTTGTGTAGGAAACCCCTTGAGCTTAAAATTAAGTGCTGGTGGCTGGGAGACCTGGGAAAAGAAGTGGGGGAATATCAAATATCTTGCTCTTTTCCTTTCCTTTGCTAGGCATCTTATCTATGGCCACAGCTGCAGCCAGAACTGTGGGCAACGTGGACCTTGGGCTGAACCACTGCAGCTGTTCCTATGGTATTTTCTAATTTTCTTATTTTTTGAATTGCGAATATGTAATGCAGAGATCAATACTTGTTGACACTGAACATAGCATTGCAGATGCAGATTCCTGGCTGGAGCCTCTAGGAACCACCACAGAACAAATCAAGAATAATAATACTGCAATGGAGCGCAGCTGGACAGTGGGCCTGGGAGGCAGCAGCGGTACCAAACAAATGAGAAAAAAAAAAAGATTGTAGACCATTAAATGTCCACAGCCAGGAACAGCCTATCTGCCTAATGCTGTCCTGCAACATTTTAACAGAAATGTTAGCTTAAAAGAAAAAACTAAACCCCAAAACCCCTAGACTGAAATACTAGGTCAAATTTAAAAAAATAAATAGGCGATTTGTATTTAGGTTTCCAGACAGCTTGCCTTTTTTTTTTTTTAAATTAAATTTCTTATTGAAGAAAGGAAGGTTCAGGCAGCAGGCCCAGCTATTAAAAGGAGGAAAAATCTTAAAGACCAAGATGCTCATTACAGAAATGGCTCAAACAGCAACACTGAAATTAAGGCAGACAAAACTGGCTCGTTACACTGAGTTCCTGAGTTACCCCAGCAACACCCCTCACTCCAAAAGCAGATTGTCAGCCTATTTTCTAACAAATGCTCTCTGGTTATGACACTATAAAAATGTCTTCCCACTTAGGAGGGACTTGGAGGGCTTGGCAGACCTGTGGGCTAGAGTTTTCCAGGATCAGAGCTGACCTTCCAAACTCCAGATGTTTGATTTCATACCACATTATTTTACTGCAGAGGAGGACTGGGCACAAAAGAGAGTATATGCTGAAATAATAAAGCTTTTCTTTATCTTTTAACGAAACAGTCCATATGTTTATTTGCACAGGAGATAGTAAGACAAGGTGGTTTCTCATAGCAAAAAGAAGAAATATGAAACAGTTTGGACGTAATGCAAGGGCTTATTCCAGCGAGAAATTAATGCACTGAGCTGCATGTATCATGCAAAATAGGCTTTCTCATGAAATACTGTGATTCATGATTCAATGATTTATGTCACAATAATGTGTAGAGGTGAAAAAGCTCTGCTGAGCTAGAGCTTGTTTGACCACAGAAAATATGCAATTTACTGATTATATCTGCTGTTAGCTTCCCTCTGTGCCCATTCCATCTAGCATCTCAGTCTATTATGGCCCCCACTGGAAAGTTTGGTTATTCGGTTTATGCAGTAGCTGGGATTTCCCAGCTGAGTCACTGATGCACTAGCCAAGATGGCAGTTGCAAAAATAGGGGCTATAGCAATATTTACACTCACGTTTGTCCCTTCAGAGAGCTCACAGTGATGCTCATTTCTATTATATTTAATTTAAATGGAGAGAAAAAAAGAAAAGAGGAAAAAAAACCCAAAATGCTTGTTAAGCCACATTTTTCCTGCTAAACTACAGAACACTCTTCACAGAAATGAAGGCTTCTTGCAGCCATAACCATCTCAGCTCAGCACCCACGGAGACCACAATGTGGACAAGAGCCGGCTCACCCCGTGCAACTCACTCCAGAGCATGGAAGAAGAAAATGAGGTAAGACAGAAACTAACACCACCTAGAAAGCTGCCAAAAGGATCCGCTCTGGAACATGTTGGATTCTTCACTATTTGAAATGTGTCACTCCACTCTGATTACCGTTTGCAAAAATCTCCTCAGACTTGAGAGAGCATGTGCTAAATATTGGCATTATTTAGTAGATTCTAGTGCTAGACACAAGTTTATAACTCTGATAAATTCTTTTTGAGCCTGAAATGTATGCACCCACAATTCTGGAAAATCTGAAAGATATGCCAGTGACATTTCAGCAACCTCCTGTGTGCAAATTGTAGCAGTAAAACTCATTCTGATCCTCAGGGGCACCCCTTGCTTGGGCACGCTCCTTCATAAAACAAGTCTCAGCCTCTGATGTCTTCTGTCCATCCACCAACCATCATCAGGCTGGGCTGGAGGGCAGGTGCCCAGAACCACCTGATTTTATGCAGAACTCCTCCCTTTGTGAAGTGTAATTCCATGCATAAGCTGTGCCCAAGAAAAAACCCGGCACCAGTTTCCTTAGAGATGAGCTGTGTTAACTAGAAGTATACTACTGTCCTTCAAAATACTTTTCTGTTCTCAAGGAGATTGGATCTTAGGTCTGCTCTTTTGAGATCCTTTCTTTTCTTCTCTGCTAAAAGCATGTAAAGAGATCCTAGAGTGCTAACAGTGGAGGAACAAAAGATGCAACCCAGAAACAGCAGCTTCCAAACCAGAGGGTATAGGTCTTAAGAGCCAGCGCTCAGCTCTTCTTTTCCCCTGGCCAGGATGTGTTGGGAATGCATTTATTTGCACACAGAAAAATAACCTTTTTATTACTGTAATCAAAATCAGATTGATATATCAAGCTTTAGAAAATCAGACATTAAAAAATGCAGAAAGAAATTCTTCCCTACTAAACTCACCAAAATTCCTATTTTAAAGTTTTAGAAGTAAAACATAGTCAAAGATTTCTTGCTGTTGCAACAGTTTCCTTCCTTTTTCGCCCCCCACTAAACAAAACCAATGCCTTTCTTTCTGTGCAGGTACAGTTAGAGAACCATCTGCTTCTCTCACCGCAATACTATTCCAAATCTGAGATGTTATTATCTGACTCCTTCTTTACCTTTGAAAGAAACAAAGGGCAACTCACTGAATGGCTGGTTCTCAATTATTGTAATTATTACATTGCAGTTTAGAGTATATCAATCATCCTTCCAAACCTTTACATCAAAACAACAACATTTTAGTAGCAAAAACAAATCCCAAGGGGGAAGCAAAACATCTCTCACAGGAAAAAAAAAAAAAAATTATTGACATACAGTTGCCTGAGAAACAATACTGTGCTTGTCATTTTTGTATAGATAAATACGCAACCTAGATGTTCTTGTGATTAATGAAAAATATTGACTGTTTCTAAATACACTTACTTCAAATTCACAATCCTCTGTCACAAATTTGTCCTCCAACAGATACCTAATATTAAAAGTTACTAGAGAAACTATGCTTTGAATTATGTTCTGATGCTTATTGCTACAATTCCCAATTTCTGCAGGGAAGAAAGGTGCATACAAGATCATCTAACGCTCTCTTTGCTGCATAACAGCATCCACCTCTTTGAGAGCACTACCACCAGCAAGCAGCAGTGCAGACGTGAGGGGCTGAAAGCCTCTCGCCTTATTGACATACGAGCTTTCAGTAAGGAAAGCAGACTGCATAAATGACCAAGCAAAATCTGATTTTTTTCAAGAAAAAGCTAAGCGTGAACATCACAGGGCTGACAGCACCTTCCTGCCAGCTGGTAGACAGTCATGCCAGAACTGTGCAATATGTATACTCTAAAGATATATTTTGAACTCATGTTTTATACATTTGGAAACGATCATTTTATAGTTTATGTTTACATTAATTACGGCAGCTGTTTTATCCCATTTACGTACTGAGATGGTCACAGATAATCCTGATAAATAGCTATACTCTGACAGAGCGTATAGACGCTTGTGCAAAGACGGGTCAGGGTCAGGCCTGGGACACAGCGCTCTCTGACCTATAGTACACTCCTATAAGCAGGTTTACACTAGCTACTTTCACAGTGACTGACAACATCTGAACTGGAAAAATCCATTTTCCATTCCTGAATTGCAGCAGAATCCCCCGTCTCCTGTCACATCTCCATTTAAAGGTGTCTATAGCAGAGGGATTTCTCTGTAGGCAGACAAAGACCATTGCAAAACAACAGAGGCCTCGCTAAAGGGATAAAAGTGCAATAGAGTCATCTGGATTAAGACTCTCTCGCTGACCTGATGTCTACATCAAGAGGGAAGGATTCAATTTTTTAAAGACACAAAGATTGCACATGTTGGATTTGCAGTATAAACCCCTGATTATAACGTACTGTCTTTCATCTGAAGATCTGTATCTGAAGGTATTTAACAAACATTAATTAAGTTATTATGGTTGACAGGGTTTTATTTCTGTGCTACAAAATGCAGAACTGCAGATAAGTAAAAAAAAAAACCAAACCAAAACAAAACAAACAAAAATCAAAAAAAATCCCATTCGTTTAGAGGCACAAGCAGATAACCTACAGCTCTCATTTTCTGAAGCGGTGACTGGACTTGCAATCTTAGCTGACTGGCCTTAAAGGCTGGGTGAATTCAGTCACGCTCCCTTCTCCAAGGCTGCTGCCCTACCCAGCAGACAGGACAAATAGCCAAAGTAGTTCCCCTTAATTATAAAGTGTATTACCTTAAGCCACTTTTAAACCCATCATCCCTCTTAAAAAAAAAAAACCAAACCCAAATTTTTTTAAGGAAATGTTAAAATATTAATAAAGTAACTAAAGACAGCTTCTAAATCCGCTTTTAAATTCTTACTAAAAACAGGGACATAGACAGGGCTCCTGGGAAGCAGAAGCCACTTAAAACTTTTCTGTACAGCACTTGGCACAACAGTAGCGCCTGGGCATCGCTGCTGTGGCTTACTAATGCTTGCAATGGATTTTCCTCAAGTCTCTGCGGAAAGGTGGCCCTGATACTCACACATGTATTTTGTCAATGTCTGGAGAGACTCATATTCTGTTTCTGGATCAATTAATATAACATTTTTCATGGCAAGGTCTAGCAGGTAGCAGTCCATCTTAGAAAAGAAAATGAAGGCTGAGTGGATTTTCATCATTTAAGACGACTGCGCTAGTAACCACATCATCATCAAATATTCCTAATCCCAGCAGTTGTTACACAAATGATAATAGTTTGTGCTATATCATTTATTTCATTCTGTCCTATCCTTGTCTTCCAGCTGCTGTCCAAAAGTGATTATAAATAATGGGGCTATAAAAGCCATTCAATAATTAGAAGATTCATTGGCCATATGCCAGCAGTGACAAAAGAGAGTGATTTATGTAAGATGAGTCTGTCACATCTGCCAGATCACAGTTTCATTATGCCTGTGGCTTTAAGGTCACAGTTTAACACTGTTCCAACAGCCATTTGTCAAGGGGGTGCTGGGGAGGTGAAATACATCACGGTTTTGTTTGCTTTCTTGTTCTAACTACTAAGTAAATAAGTAAATACAGTCCAGTACCTACGTTTGTTATTTCACGTCTCCTGTGAGGTCAGACACACAAGGATATAGAGTAAGACAGAAAACATTCATCATGGTTGGCCAGAGTTCAAATAAGATCACAAAGCAAAAACATTCCGTTTGAAAGCCTGAAGTATTCATGTGGCTTCTTAAATTCAATATAATCTAAGCATGTTCTATCTTCCAGTCACCCATGAAATTAAGGCACCTTGTTCAGCCACATGTTGGTAAACTAATTGCTACTACATTTTCCTAACACAAGTAAACTTAAAAACCTTTTATGACTCTGTGTGCTAAAAAGATGTTTAAACATTGCCATGGGAGTTCAGTTTAACAATTAACATGGCTCAGCAGACATCTGATTTGATTCCAATTCTGGTTTCTTCTCTTTTTTCCTTCTATTAAAAAACAAACAAAAAACACCAATGAACTTTTATTGCCGGGTACAAACCAGTCCCATAAAGAGCAGATGTTGAATGTCCCCCATAAATGCTTCAATAGCCTTGTCTGTCATTGCCAACGATTGCTTCCAATTTGGAGAGCCTCTGTTGACAAAAACTACTGGTCTGAGGGTACAAACTGGGTATCGTTGGAAATGCTACATCCAGTCCCAATCAGTGTATTACTTTAATTCGTACCAGCCTGCTATAGTCAGACTCCAGATAGATGAACTGCTCGGATCAGAGCCTAGATGTTTCCGTTATTCTAACAAATCCATACACAACCAAAGCAAAACGACTGCCCATACTTTATCTACCTTCACTGAAGTAAAACATAAAACACTTTCCAATTTCTATGCTTTAAAACCCTCTCAGAACAACAAAGACACATCCACTGCAAAATCCTTCCAGTGGAGGGAAATTATGATAAGCTGGAGGGTTATGCTATAAAGAATTGCACAAAGTTACAGAACGAACTACCTACAGAGCAATAAAACTCAACTTTGATGGAGCATGGTTAAGACTTCAGCAGCAGCCTAGCTGCTGAATCAGCAGAGAGCACTTCAGTGCAGCTAGTAATTCCTGCCTGGAGAATGAATAACACTTGTTACTTTATTACTAACAGAATTTCTTAAAATATTATTTTAGGTGTAAGTTGTGAATCTGAAAGAGACATACACACTCAAAACTTTCAGGTCGTGTTCAGAATTAGGAGCAGGCTACAGCTTTCTTGGCACAGGACCTTTTGGTATCGCTCTCAATCTGCATGGGTGAATGAACCAGCACTGAAGTGGTAATTCAGCATTTGCTGCTACAGAAATGCACTTAACAGATCATAAATCCCCAGTGAAACTACTCCAGGAGCACCCAACCTAATCCACTGTACTCGCAGGGTGCCCCACCTTATTTTCTGTGCATTAATAGTGATTCATATTTCCAGCGTAAATTTAAACAAATACTCTTTCAGCTGAGAAGTGCCAAAAACCCCCACAGAGCTCTAGCTTGGAGGTTGAAAAGTAAAAATATTATCATTTATACACCAGGCCTGAAATTTTTGAACGCTTGTGACAAATATACTTCTGTTGCCCCTAGCTGAATTCAGATCCGCAATGCCAGCAAATGCAGCAGGAAGATCAGCCTTTCTCCTCCCGTGGCCTTTTCAAGCTTCTTGGGCCCTCAAGTTTCAGCCTTGAATTTCTTGAAGCTCCTGGAGAAGAAATCTTCCTTCACCCCCTGACATCCTTGCAGCCCAGGACAGCCCTGACCACGCAGCCACAGCAGCATCCCAGGAAGGGGAGCAGAGTCTGTCAGGCCTGGAGGAAAGCTATCGATTACTATCGTGTTTGACAGCAGGATGTCCTAGAGATCTGGCTAACGCTGACAATGCTCTCAAAGAACAAGAAAAAACAGAGGAAGTAAGAATCTCACAGTATCATTGCAGGCAAATACATTCCGAAGGTTTAAGCGACTACAATATTAAAACACTTGCCCAATTCAAGCTCTTTTTGTGAGGATTCAAGGGGGAGCCTGGATAGGCACAGTTCAGTCATCCAAGAACTACTGCATGAATGAAAGTAGAAATCAGATCCTTCTACCTCAAGAAGAAACTATTGTATTATTTTCTTCCTCAAAATACCACAGCTTGAGTTTGGTTTTCTTAAGAGCGTCGTTTAACTACATCTACAGCCCTAGATCCCTTCCGTGCCTGAGCAGGTCAAGTTTTCCAGTGTTGGTGTGACACAAACTGCTGGGGGTTGCTAAAGTTGTGGCCACACAGAGGAAAAAAACGCGATTCTGTTGATCTTCAGCACAGCTTTGCTGCAGGCTGCAGCAGGTTTCCATGCAGAGGGGTCCTACCTCCAAGTAAAGGCATAAGGAGGAATATGAGGAGATTTTCTGCTCCTTTCTTCTTAAAGAATTTGGTATCTTTTGTGTCCATGTGGAACCTATAGCACTACGATGCTGAATAAAAGATGACACTTCCCCAGAGAAAGTGACAACTGTACCTGCCCCAAGAAAGTCTAGAAGGATGGAAAATCTAATATGTGAGGCAAAAATATGGGTAACTGAAAGCATGCAGTTCAAGCAACAAGAACATTTGATGAATAGAAGAGGGAAAAGAAAGGTCAGCAGTATTAACAACTGTTGGCCACAGATACCCCTAAACGCATTTGAACTGGTCCGGCACAGAGCTTCGGAAGCATGGCTTTACTGCATCCTTATGGGTGCTGGCAGATGTAGAGCCAGCCCAGGTGCTTCTTGTCTACAGCATAGCTAGTCATGAACCCAACTAACTAAAACCTGGAGATTAATCACTACTACTCTGCTATTGACTCATGGGAGAAGTCTTTTCTTCCCTCATGGTATTTTCAAGAAATGCTGCAAGCTCTTGCCTGAGCTTTTTGTTTTCCTTTTTCCCTTTGAAGAATCCACAAACACAAGACAAGGAGGGAGCCCAGACTCTCAGCTCTTGGGCCGTGTCTGGGAACGACAGCAGAGAGCAAGCTGAGCCAAGGTGAGAGAAGGGACTCACGGGGATCACAAACACAGAATATTTTCCTACTAAAATGAAAAATCTCCAAGATAAACCGTAATACTGATTAATAGCCACATCGCCATAAGGTTTTCACAGGAAAGCCTGGACAGGTAGGCATGCAAAGAACAAAGTAACGCAACATACTCTAGACGTTTTTTCAATGAAATCTGGATTAGCATAACGCTAAACACTCTAGACAGTTCTGGGGTCAGATCAGTGTTGAGCTAGTAGCTTAAGTTAACTGGCTGACAATCAAGCTGTAACATTAAAGTCATGCCCATAAATGCTTCTTTTTGGCGGTGACCTTAAACCAAGCGCCCAGAGCAAAGCCTCAGTTCTGCAAAACTTTACAGAAAGCCAGATCCAGAGGTGAACTTAGAGAAGCAGAAACATTCCTCTGACGAAGTCATTTTGTCTTGCACACAAAGACCGCTGTGTTGAGGCTTTTTGCACTGTGTTCCAGCAAGGAAGAGCAATGGGGAGTATGAAGTGGTCATTAGTGGCAAGACTCGTTGATGTTGCCACGTAGGCTTTAAAAAAAAAAAAAAGTAAGAAAGGAAAGGAAAAAAAAACCCTCCTACACATCCAAACTGAATGCAGAATGAAATCATTGTAAGCGAGTGGCATGGGATGCAGCCTCTTTCCATGAGTGGCTCTGAAACATTCAGGCCGAGTGGCTCACGTCCCGTCTCCACTAAGCCTTTCCATCAATGAACACACACTGGGCTACGTGAGCAACCCAACCTTCCGGTAATACTTCATCAGGAAAGCACAGCCTGCATGGGAGCCACATAACAGCATTTGTCACTGACACCTACTCTGTAAAACTGTGTTACATGAAGCAACCTGGATAAGGGAGCGTTGTTTCTTTTCCCTTGCTCAGACTCAAAGCTGCCAGCGAATCCTTCCTCTCTGGGATGCAGGGATGGCTTACAGGAGACAGCAGAAGCAGGGCAAGGGGTGAAGAAAAAGTCTAGACAGAATAGTAAGAACAGGAAAATCAAGATGAAGAGCACTTGCAGTCTTTCCCTCAAAGGCAACGGCCCGTTTCTTGAAATCAGATGCGTATCTCTGCATGCCTCCTGAAAGGAGTTACCATATGTTGTAAAAGTAGAATATAATATTTGAGCTGTAAAAGCCAAATCAGCTTGAGAAACAGACGGCATTACAATGCTTTAGCAGAACAGGCCCCACATAACAACATGCCAACAAACTCATTTTCTAGAATGGCACTAGGAAAATATTTGCAAAATCTGAAACCTATTCCCTAAATACAGCATTTGATTCTTCCAGAAAAATGGGGGAAAAGTGACATACAAGCCTGTATTTGGGAATTTGAATAGCTACTCATATTCTTTGGGGTGTTTTTGCTTGCTCTTCTCTTAATTTAAGCATGGGGTTTGGTGCTTTTTTAAAATATTATCTCAAATTTCTTCAGCAGTCGAGCTGTTCTTTCCTTGACTGCTGGAGGGACAAACTCCCATTGCCCAGCCAGGTCACCTTTGAATACTAATCACAGCTTTATAAGTTTTCGCTCTGCCCTTGCTGGCTGACAGGCATACGTCAATATTAACAGCCTGCTTTCCAGAGGTACCGGATACATAAAATCTAATGCTGAGAACCTGTGATGATCAGGCCATAAACGCGCACTAAACGCAGACATTTTGTTAGAACACTAGAATTTTGATGATGCTTTTTAATTTGCTTATCTCTATCAGACAGAAAATGTTGGCCGCCTTGGAAGAAACCAGATAAAAACCATAATGAGTCCGTTGGAAGCTCTGTCCAAAGCACCTGTCGACTGACATCCCATTCTCCAGCATGGCTGGATGATGCACACTCAGGTGCACCAGTGTCTCACCAAAACAAAAGAAATTTTGTCTCTCTAAAGTATTCATTTACACAGAGGGCTACAGGTTAATTTTCCAACCTGCTCTAGCAATTTCCCAGAAATTAGATCTCCCAAGAAACAAAGCCAGAAACAAGACTTGCTGCGGTCTTGCCGTAACCAGTAAAGGTCCTGTTCCTACTACGCCATTTTCAAAGAGTGCACAACTAAGCTTAACCAGAGAGGGACCTGCTTTTTTTTTTTAAATATATAATGACACATTTGTGGACATACAGAAGAGACACCAAACCACTAACATAAAGGAAGCACACAGGCAACATCACTTTGTGATTTAGAAAGTCAGGCTCTCAAACCCAAAAATAATTATGAGCTAAATCTGTTGGGGAAAAACACATTTAAACAGAAAAATGTGTGTAACAGTTGGGAGTGTTGAAGCACACTTTACAAGAGGCACAAGAAGCCACAAAATTTGAGTAAGAAGGTCACATTGGTTAAAACACCAACCTGGCTTATAGGGAAAGTGACTGCAGCTTTTTTAAATTTCATATTGTAGACAAAAGGAAAACAAGATCTAAGAAACTGGACTAGCTCTGGTTAATTATTCTAACTGCAGATATTTTTGTTTTATTTTTAGTCTACCATTGGAACTGTTTCCTGATGGTTAGCGGATATTCTTCATCCCTGGAAAATGTTACAACAAGATTGAATGTTTTTCTTGAAAAAAATATGTGCAAGTTTAAAGTGGAATTGATTCAAACTATATCTATAGCGTCCTGAGCTATTACTTGGAAAACTAATTTAGAAAGACAGTGCTGAATAGACAGGCAGAGGATCCAGAAGAATGGGAGATCCAACAGCAATTTAAAGGAGTTCAGAGCAAAATGATGCAGTGAGCTAAATCCTTTCAATTACTCAGTTAACCAAGAATCCACGCAAGTTTAGAAAACCTCACTGGTAAAAGGAAACCGTTAATGTGCTGGTTCTGTTGTAAAAGTAATTCAATATACAGCATTGTGGGCCTCCCTTTTGTGGAGGAAATGGAAATGAAATTCCAAAATAAGATTTTAAAGCACTGACAGAATGAGTTGGCTGAAGCAAGCAAATAATATGGTAGGTCAGTTTGTTGTGAGTTTTAATAAAAAAAGCACTACCATATCTTATTAGCAAAACTCAAATTGTCAGCTGAAGCAAAGTGAACGAGGGCAACGTTGCTGTCAGCTATCCCACATACAATCACATAAACCAAAAATGCTCTGATTCTCAGGACTGTCTCTTCCACACAGAACAACCTTCTCTTCCTTAACCATCCCATTATAGGCCAGTCAACGACAGCAGCTAAAATATTGAAAAACTCACATTCAAAAACAAAAAACAAATGAACTTGAATAGCTCTGGTCTCCAACATAAATTTAATACATCATATAAAGCAAGTTTGGCAATTAAAAAAAATAATAACGCACGTGAAAAAGCTTACTAGGCTCTGTAACAAACGGGTTTTTTGCCTCGGTCACAAAGTCTTGTTTTCTGAATGTGTTTAGGAGGGCCTGTATCATGTTTCTGTCACCCTACCTTTACCCCCCAAGAAACAAATACGAATATTACAGATGGTAAACCCCACGTTTTCTCAAACAGGAAATAAATGTTTATGTGTGGCATATAGAAAAATATATATTTCCAGAGATAATAGCTACAAGATTTAGATTTATTAGTGTAGGGCAGGAATTTTTAATGGAAAACACATTTTTGAGAATAAGAATTTTAATTACAAAGAAACAGAATACAAATGGCTCCTTTAGATGTAAAGCAGAGCAGTTCCGCCACAGAATCAAAAGGACATGGTCTCCTTTAGTGAAAAACAGAATATTGGAACAAAGAGAGGAACGCTCAACTTGAGTGTACATTAGATATTTTCCATGGAATGCTTTTGATCACAAAATGGCATTTGTCAAAATGAAGACATTCTGCAGGAACATGCCATTTCTGCAGAAGTCAGGCACAGCTCTGACAGCGCCTCTTCAGATCGCGCCTTAGCTTTCCAGGCTACCCTGATCCTAGCCACCGGTTCATAAGTTTCCAAGCTTGGTCCAGTCAAGCCCTTCTGCCCACACGCCTCGTATCTCCCTCTTACAATCCTTAGAAAACACATACTGTAGGAATAAAAATTAGCATGCTAATCCAAAAGCGGTGGCTTATGAAAGGCTACCACTACCCAGGTTAGATCTTCACATTGCAAACAAAAAGGGAGCCAAAGCATCAGATCAGTTCAGTTCTGAAAACACCAAAAAATGGCACCTCCAGAATACAGTTTTACAGATTGTGGTTTGGTAGAAAAGGAAATACAGGCTTTTTTTGCTGCTCGGTTAGGCCCAAGTGAGGCCGTCATTGTGTAAGCACACCCACTTAGCTGCAGGCATCTCACACTAAAAACAACTAACTGGAAAATACAAGACCAGAAGTGGTCAAAATAACAGTTTCCCAGAATTCAAAGTGGAAACAAACACTGGTTTCGTTCCCATTACATTACTGTTTCAGTGGCAGTCTTGGTGGCTTTCTTGTATATCCACACTGAATGGCTTCTGTGAAAGATTAACAGGAAAAGCAGAGATGAAATGTTTAATCAGGCTTTGCTGCTGGCTTTAGCTTCACAGGATTTTTCCCATTTTGCAAGTACACCTGACCACGCTTCATGCCCATTTTTGCCCGGTAAGTGTCAGCTCTGCAGACTCACGTTGTTCTAACCAATTTGCAATTCTGCCAGGAAATCTGCATGCTCAAGCATCAGCTTTATTGTCATTGCTATTAAAACCAATAGCCATTTTATTTTTTAAATTATTTTATAAGCACTCTGATGACCCAGCTAAAGACAACAAATAATGCAATAGAAAGCAATAAAAATCAGCATTAAGAGTCTACATACTAATCCTTCCTCCTTAACTTCTTGTTCTTATTATTTTGGAGAACTCTCCTTGTACTTTCTCAGTTGATTTGCTAACAAACATTTCTTGGCCCCACTTAATCAAACGCATTTGGATGGAGGTCTCTCACACCGATTCCGAAATGGAAAGCTCTGATCAGCTTAGCCTCAAATTCATTTTTCGCTTCTCTCGCTTTCGGGAGTGCACAGTCAAAGCCCTAAAGTCCTGCAAAGTTTAAAGACTTTTTAGGCAACACAGGTACGCTGAAGCCCCTTCTACTCCATCTGCTACTGGAGGGGAAAAATATTTTTGAGAAGTCTAAAACGGTCTAGGAAGAGACACAAGGAAGCACAGTATTGGCCTCATATTTCTGCTGAGTAAATGTTGCTGCAGTTTCTGTTCCTGTGTTACTTTGGGACTTTGGAAAGCTCCACCTCCACTCATTAAGTCATTGAGAGTTTTTCTGCTGACTTAAAAGGACTTTGGGTCAGGACCTCCCATCTTAGCAAGAAAAGGTGTCAGACAAATAGCATGCAAAAGGAACAGCTATTTATCAAAGAACAATCCAGACTAATGCACTGCTCCCACTTTAACACAGTCCCAGTCCCACTTTTAGAGTCTGAATCAGCGTAGATGAGCAAAGGAGGAACCTTGGAAGACAGGGGTTTTTTTGAATAAAATGATTTTTGAGCATAACGCACAACAGGCACCCAGGAACGACAAAGGAACAGTTCACACAGGGAGCCCAAAATTCCAAGTCTCCTCCAGACAAGAGCCGCGCTATTGTCCGCAGCTTTGTGCCAGTCACACTCCCCTGCTATCATGCCCTCAGTTTCCTAGAAATAAACTCTGCTTCTGTTTCTGAGCGAGTCCAGCCAGGCTCGCCTGGTAAACCTACCATCTCTGACGCTGTGTTTTTGCAAACTTCTGTCCTGGGAGTTTTAAATAATATGCCTAAATATTAATTCATTGGTATAACTTTACATATTTTTTTTGTTTTCGTCTTTCCTTTAAGACACAGCCTGTTTGATAGTTACGCTTGGTTAGGAGACCAGCCCTTTCGTGGTACGATGCTTCCCTGTTGCTGCCTTCCCACCCCTGCCCAGACCCAGAAGTTTCACTCAAACAAGGTACGTACAAAGTTGCTATACAAACACCACGTACGCACAAGCCTACACTGCCAGCACATAAACGGCAGATGTGTTCTACACAGGCTGACAATTGATTTACTCATCATTTGCAACCGTTTCCAAAGGAACTAGACTTCCTAGCAATCAATGAGAAAATAACCTTGCTAGCAAATAAGCCAAGGTTCTTTTAAATTAATCAGTTCTTTTTCATCCAAACAGTACAGATAATGAAAGAGATGATGGCACATCAACATATTCATCAACGGCCTGGATGAAGGGACAGAGTGTACCCTCAGCAAGTTTGCTGATGATACAAAGCTGGGGGGAGCGGCTGACTCACGGGAAGGCTGTGCTGCCATTCAGCGTGACCTGGACAGGCTGGAGAGTTGGGCGGAGAGGAACCTGATGAAGTTCAACAAGGGCAAGTGTAGGGTCTTGCACCTGGGGAGGAACAACCCCATGTGCCAGTACAGGCTGGGGGTTGACTTGCTGGAGAGCAGCTCTGCGGAGAAGGACCTGGGAGTGCTGGTGGACAACAGGCTCACCACGAGCCGGCAGTGTGCCCTTGTGGCCAGGAAGGCCAATGGCATCCTGGGGTGCATTAAGAAGAGTGTGGCCAGCAGGTCGAGGGAGGTGATCCTCCCCCTCTACTCTGCCCTGGTGAGGCCGCATCTGCAGTGCTGTGGCCAGTTCTGGGCTCCCCAGTTCAAGAGAGACAGGGAACTACTGGAGAGAGTCCAGCGGAGGGCTACAGTGAGGGTGAGAGAACTGGAGTATCTCTCTTATGAGGAAAGGCTGAGAGCCGTGGGTCTGTTGAGCCTGGAGAAGAGAAGACTAAGAGGGGATCTCATCAATGCTTATCAACATCTAAAGAGCGGGTGTCAAGAGGATGGGGCAAGACTCTTTGCAATGGTGCCCAGTTACAGAAAAAGGGGCAACAGGCACAAACTGGGACACAGGCAGTTCCACCTGAACGTGAGGAGGAACTTCTTTACTGCGAGGGTAACAGAGCCCTGGCCCAGGCTGCCCAGAGAGGCTGTGGAGTCTCCTTCTCTGGAGATATTCAAAACCCACCTGGACGCGTTCCTGTGCACCCTGCTCTAGGGACACCTGCTGTAGCAGGGGGGTTGGACTAGATGATCTCCAGAGACCCCTTCCAACGCCTACCATTCTGTGATTTCACATGACCTATAAAGAGTAGCTATTTTAGGCTCTCCTTCATAAGGGTGCCAGGATGATTACATTTTGTTTACTGGACAGAATAATCTCTTATTTGTTAAGGCTTGAACGCAATTTTATACAGTACAAAATTTTATCGTCTATTGTCTCAACTATCATCTGGAGGGTTGAAGCCTGAGACGATGTCACAGAACAAAATGAATATTAATGTGTTTTATCTGCAATTTAAGGAGAAAGGACTTGGAGCTCTCTTTTGCTCATATGCTTAACACGCCGCATCAGACTAGTGAATTATATCCCATTTAGCTGTTATTGTTTCTCCAAGTAGCATGAAAACAACAGACATCAACCTTTTGCAGACTCCCTGCATTTCCAGTGTTAAAATATGCAACTTTTTCCTCCAATTTCCCTTTACGCAATCTGCTAAAAAGTTTTTAAAGGTCTCCTGCTTAGAATGGTGTGTGAGGCTACATCACTGTTTTTAAAGCTCACCATCACCTGTGCAAGAGCTCATGCACAAAAGTCCACCTACTATATTTCCAAATTGTTTAAACAACATGTGTAGAAACATGAATATCTTCTGCTTATTGGACAACATAAGACATTTACACCCGAGCACCTACGAATAACGATCAATACCTGTATACACGCAATGCCATTTGCTATAACCGAAGAATAAAGATGCTCAAAAACACCCACCTAGAATCAAAAAAAAAAAAAAAAAAAAAAAAAAACAAAAA
>VZSC01003839.1:546568-706609 GCA_013398225.1 Steatornis caripensis
CTTCTCTTTCTTTTTTTTTTTTTTTTTTTTTTGTCTAAAAGAGACTGGATATTTTCAAATACCCCAAATTAAGTTATCCCACTTTTCAACTTATTGTGCCTTTCTCTTCTTTACCAAACCCTCCTGTCTGCTCAGATGAGAATTTCAATGAACTACTAGCCATCTTCCCACATCATTCATGCAGTGCCAAGCACCCTGAGGCTCCTATGATACCAATAGCAATATCCACAATACAAATACACAGACATATGTGCCACGTGCACACAGTTACGCACTTTTCTTCTACTTGAGGATACAAACTTTTTGGGGGGGACAGATCCGTTCTAACTTCTCCAAAACATAATCAGACATTGCAGGAATAACAAAGATACTGAGAAATCCAAGTAACCCACTGCCACACATCCTCATGTGACTGAGCAGAAACAGTTTAATTGCTCCATTACAGGCCAGTACCAGACTCGATAGCCTGTTGGCTTTGCTGTACAGAACCTAAAATAACCACAAAGAAGAGCAAATGTCAAGAGTTACTGTTATTACCATATGTAAAGTGCAGAACAAAATTATTTCCCCTCAGTTCTGCTATGAAGACAGCACAATTCTAGGATTATAGCTTTCGTGCTGAACAGCATCACTGAAATTAAAGGCAATTCAAAGTGAAACCATCTAATGAAACAATGAAGAGAAAGCAAAAGAAGTCTGCTGTAGCAACACAAACCAGCAGATCATACAAGCTGGCTGAGGCACAGAAGGAAAATGTGTTCCAGTCTTAATAATGGAGAAGGTGGCTACGATGGCTGAAAAGCTTATATCCTCTTCATTGTAACTTATTTGGGATCTGAGAACATCTTGAGTTCCTTATTAGCTGCAGTAAAAACGCTGCTAATAAAAGGATACACAAAATTACTAACACGAGTTTGAAACTTTTTTCACATTGTAGAATTCAAGTCACATCTGTTATTTCATTGATCAAAAAACCCCAGAACACCACTATGTTAAGCTCCCACTTTTTTAATATATGTGTCTGTATATCTTAACATATGCTGTGGTTATAAACTGTCGTAACTGTAATGCACATTGTGGACATTAATGCAATGTATTCTTATACGTAGGGCAGGGAAGCACTCATCATTTTATAGATGAAAGATTTTGATTCAGAAGGACACGTGGAATGCATGCAGACGTAAGAGGAGAAGAAAACAGCCCACCCAAGGCCACTCGATTGCCTGACCCAAGTGCTCTCACCACTCTTGGCCTTGGAAGAGTCATTGCAGAGAGCAGCAGGGCTACCAGCAGTCAGAGAGAGCACTCAGTTAGGAACTGTTGGGGGCACAGATCAGTTCTAAAACATTTTGTGAACACATTCTTCCATTTAGATTCTATCCTTGCAGTGTGGTTTTATCGCATAGCACCATAATAATTCGTTATGCTATAAATCATTTCAAGACCAAAGACCAGGACTGTGCATTGAAACGCACAGGGCAACCATGAAAATCTCAAAATCTGTCAACAAATGGAGCTCATTTGGAAGAAACTGAATACAAAGGGCAGCGATGAAACCACACAGTGTAGAGCAGCAGGGAATTGGTGCTATGGCATGAACTTGAAAGTAACTGTCAATTTAGCATTTTTCATGACTGAAAGCCATACAAACCCAGGGGTCTTGAGGCCAAACAGAGCTGTCTGCCTAGGACAGGAATCCAACCCAATCACATTGTTACCAGGTTCAGTCTGCAGCTAACTGGGAAAACATTCAGAGAGGCAATGGCACACTACGTCTGGTAAAGGAAGGGAAGGGAATGAATTAAGGTACAGATTATGTCTTCTCTTTTGCGCACAGCCCCAGGTTATGCTTGGCTAGATTGCTAACTAAATAAAAGAAACCAGCGCCAAAGTTGAAAACTAAAAAATTCATCTTTCTAAGTGGAGCATACTAAAATACTCCCCAAAATTGGGCATTAAAATCGTCATTTTTCTCCTCTAGATGACTGAGAAAGCATCACTCACCATCTGCCTCTATGATCAAGAGGGGATGACGGCACCACCCACAAATATACAGCCAGAGACATTCATTGCTGTTGTAAAGTCAGTATTTCTGCCCGTTTATCTTTCTTACCACAGAGATGTGATGTTCTAGGCGGTTCAGCTGCCTGCTTTGGTTGCCCAAAAACTTCAAAGTTATCAAGGAGTCATATTTAAAACACTGGCGTTGCTATGCTGCTGTTAACCTAACTGATTGTGTAACTCTACATTATCTGAATATAAACTAGCAGAAATGCATGGCATTTTTAAAGAAAAGCCATCCGTCCCTTCTCCTTTGCTAGAACAAATCTGGCCACTTCTCGAAGTAACAACAGGCCAAGACAGATCCAAACTCTTTGAAGATACTGATGCATAGCCTACTGCCTCAAGGACTTTTTTACTTGTAACAACCTTCAATAAAACTTGCACGAATTTTTTTTCTGTAATGCAAACTGTCAACTTCTGGGTTGCAAACACTCCGTTTCCCACATTTCTTGCACTTTATTGCAGGCAAGGAGGTTTGCCCAACTGAAGCACAGCTGGGAATGCTTTGGTTGTCACTCTAATTCACTGCCAGTGGCAAGAGGAGAACCACTGCTCTTCCAAAAAAAAAGGTCAAAAATACTTTATAGTTTCTGGGTAAGCAGGTTAAAGTTAGACTATTACATTTTTACTGCAATGCCATCCATTTACGCTAGCAAAAGTACCAAGGATTTGAATCTAGGCCGCCATTACACATGCACCAGTATTCTATTTCATATTCTTTTCATGCCACTTCTAAGTACATTTAATGTCTTTGATAGCTTCTTGGCAATACTTTTTCATTAGAGCCATTATCTAAAAATCTGTAAATTTTTGTTTTAATACACATAAACATATCGTGAAGCCAACTTAAATGCTGCTAAAGCTACTTGGAATAAGGTACTCAGATGTACTAATCTCCACAAATTCTGCCTTCTGAATACAACTTTTTGAATTGCAGATTAGGTGAAATAAAGATGACTAGGAGAATATAGGTATTCTTGGTCACTAACAGAAAGTTACTTTTCCCCTTCCCTAGTAAAGGCTTCATCTTAAACAAGCCAACAGGGATCTTCTGCCTGCATTTAATAATCAGGTATGTTTAGATGTTCATTTCACAAAAGAATCACAGGCTGTGAATGAACAGAATAATCCTCCAAGCTCAATTTATTGGCAGCATTTTGTTCAACGGTGACTTCTCTGGATCTCAAATCCAGAATTTTCATCACATACCCATCACATGATGAAAACTTGTAAAAAAAGCAAATCATAGTATGCCCCAGAAAATGCAAAGGCTTTAATGTGACAAATGCATTATCCAGAAGATCTACTTCTGAAAGATTTGCTCTTCTGCAACTTTGAAAAAGGCAAAGAAACCAAGTTCCTGGAAAATCAAGATTAGAGTCACATCCAAGTCATTGGACTATGATATGGCTCATTTTAAATTGTTTCCACTTAGCTTCACCCTTGGGTTTTGCTAAGAGACACAACACTTTTTGATATTTTGTACCAATTGTCAATTCAAATTAGATTAAACCGTAACAACAAAGTCTGGGAGACTCTGTCTAGGAAGACTTAGAAAAAACTATGACTTGATACACTTGAAAAGTAAATAATATTCCCCTGTTTTGGAGAAGCCCAGAATGGGAAGAGCAGAGCTGTCATCTGCTAGAACAGAGAGAAACTAACATGGCTCTGTCAGAGGGTCCCATATAGGACACTCTATTATGTACAGTCTCAGGATGTCTTAATAGCTTTTTGCTCTCCTAGAAGCTTATAGCTCAGCCCAAATTCCACACACATAATTCTTCATCCTACATAACAAAGTGATTGTTGCATCATTGACAAATGCAGAATAAAAAATTCAAGATTTGGCTATGAAATAGGCTCACCAAGAATCAAAAATTATTAAACCCACGAATAATGAGAGAAATTATTTACTTTGCATTCATGAAATGTTAGGTCATTTACATAGCAAGTGCAGAAACATCTCTAACAACTATGCTAACATCTTGCCTTAAAAAACTGTGATCCTGTCCTTGGGCATCCCTATCCAGATGCTCTCATGTGAAAAGAATCGAGGCTGGAGTCTAAGTACTGGTAGAGTGAAAAAGGCGAAGCGTGTGAAGGAGAAAATAAGACTAGTTATCACACAACATCAGTAGCTTAACTGACAAAGAGCATTGTTGTTGTATAGTGACCTATGGGTAACATCTGTTTGCCAAATAAACTCAAGACATACAGAAATATCTCTTTGTCAGTTTAATGATTTTCACTGTTGTGAAGAACTAGAGCTTAATGTTAAGATGATACTCGCATCTGACTATGCTGCTGGAAGATTTTCAGTGTGACATGAAATCATCCTTTCAGCAAAAGCAGCAATGTCATTCTGGGATGCCCTCTGCAACAAAGCAACCCTATTTATACGCTGGCTTAAAAGCACTGGAAAGTTCATTTAGCAGCTGTACCTGTGACTCCAGCCATGCCCAAACACAGCTAAGCAGCACCCAGGGATGTTCCTGTGCCCTGCGCCATGACTGTCTATACTATTAAGCTGTTAGAAGGGTCCCTGGCACAATTTTGGCGCCTGTGCCAACTAGCATTTTCCCATGGAATCCCAGGCACAATTTGAGAGTTGGCACTGTTTCCAGTCCTATGGGAATGTTTTGTAGGTTAAGAGACTTTTAATGGTACGGATGCGGGTCATTCTGTACCAGCTGGCCTCAGTGCCAAAACATTCACAGGCATATATACTTGCACAAAGGTAACCTCCACCACAATATTAATTGCAAAGTAAACATTGTTTGTTGTGGGCTTTTCCCCACAAAAGATCTCAAGATACTTTACAACACTGAAAACTACTAAGTTTTTTTTAAATAAATTCTGAGTTTGTTCAATGACAGCCATTTCCAGTATTTATCTCTTGGAATGTCCTAGAAATTCAAGCTAAATAAACAAAAGCTTGTATCACTCAAAGTGCTGCGATAAATAGCTGCTGAAAACTTCAATGCTTCTGATTCAGAGAGCTTACAGAAGCAAAGGCATTTATATTCTGAAGCTACATTTGTAAATTGTTCAAGCATCATACCATGACAACAATCTTATAGGATAAAATAATCTTTAATAGCAGGAAGAGTAAGTCTATATTCATGCTTCTTGATTCTAACAGGCATCAAAGCTGACTGTCCATGTGACTCAACAGCAGTCTCTAAGTACCAGATTTAGAGCCGTAATGCTGCAAACCCTTACATATGTGAGTGACTTGGCACAGACAAGCTGCCTCACATAACTACTTCTTATTCGTTTCCTGTATCCCAGTCCTTCATGATACTCTTTATGGACATTGCTTACATCTTAATAGACCCTATTATTATCAGCAGTGCTCCCTGCAGAAATCTGCCCAGGAGCAATTTGCAGGATCGCAGCATATTCAGCCACATTAAACCGTATAAAACTACTCAAGAAGGAAAGAATTTCCAAATCCTGCATTGTCCAGATAGACTGCACGACAGTTAAGAGAATAATGGAGGAATACCTCTGAGCATGCATGAGCAATACAGACAACATGTATGGGAACAGACAAACACCACAAGAATGGCAGAAGCCATTAGGTTCACTTTAGATTGGTAAGCAGTCGAGAGGAGCGACGTGATGTGCACTAAATCACTCGGTGGCTTTGGCAGAACCTGAATCCCTAGCGAGTATCCTGGGCCATGCGGCTCCCCAGGGCAGCGTGTCTCCCTCCTTCTGGACACATCATCTCCTCCAGACCACAGGCCAAACACAAAACTAGGTTCAACCTTGCCTGAAATGGGATCTAAATTTCCCCTCTGCTAAATTTCAGAATCTGGAAACTAGGCTACTGCAGGGCTTTCAGTAGCGCTGTTGTTCCTGGAGAACAGAAACATCTCCTTACAATAGAGGCAGCTACAGAAAAATCAAATGGCTTTTTTGCAGCCTACCCATGAAAAGAATCAAACCACAGCAACAAAGAGAAGAACTTATTACCATGGTTATTGCTGCTATTTCTAGACAACATGAATGGGCTTTTTAGGCTTTCATGAGAGAATTTACAGACTCTCGGGCAAGCACACTCTTAGTAATTGCAGTTGCATTCTGCCACTTGAGTATTTTTGGCAATTGAACTGTCAGAAACCATTTGATAGAAAAATGTCTCCACATCATTAGTGCCAGCAAGGAGGATATTATGTGCCAACGTACGAAGTGAAAAGTACTTCTGCTTTTACAAGCGAACCTTCTGCAGCTCATGGATTTCAAACCCCAGCCCCCTTCCTGGCCCTTTTGCAGCACTAAGCTTTGAGGTTGTCGCATGTGCTACCAGCTCCTTCAAAGCGCTTTTTGGTTCTACACAGCGAAATATCAGTGTTCTTTATTCAAATCCCATTGCTGTCTTACCTGACCCCCACCAAAGTAGTACAATATTTCTCATATACCACAGCCTTTCTCAGCAGATCGCTGCAGTCTCTGTTCTCTCCTGCTTAGATCTCTTCCTGCCTCTTAACAAAACATTCTAGTTTTCAAAACTGCGGCTCTCAGCGATACCAATAGGAGCTGCAGGATGTTCAACAGGTTTGAAAATTGGATTGCTAAAAAAAGAGGCGCTGGAAACACACTAGAAAATTCTGGGCTGCAAAATTAGAAACTAAGTAAGATCAGATGAATTTTATAGTCCTCCGTGATTCTTTTCAGATTTCAGCATTTTTCCTTTTTCTTATGATCCTTATTAAAACAATTTTTTTACTAGCTCTTTTTTAACTTCAAATGCAATAATTCCAACTGTCTGAAGTTTCCTCAGCTTCAGCATTCAAGATGTTCCTCAGCATTTAGGTACCAGCTCTTTTCAATTTAGAAGCTTCTAATTACATCGGAACCATAAGCACATTTGTCAAGATTTATGAATCAATAGATCTCCACTCTGAGTAACTGGTTCTAATCACAAAGAAACTGCCCATCTTCATTTTACGTACTGTTTGTTCATTTCTTTCACCTCAGTCTTGCTTAATTTCTCATCTGCTGCGTAGCTTGTGGACTAACAACAATTTTCTTTTAATGAGTGTGTGCATTCAGCAGTGAAATGTAGGAGTTGTAATCAACCAGAAACACATCCATTTCCATGTTTACTCTTGTGATGTTGCAGATGGGGAAAATAGGTGTTTCAATGCATTGCTTATGCTACCAACTACTCATATTTCGTCTAATGAAAATTGTGCAAGGAAAAAACAGCAATTTGCCCCACTTCAAGTGCATATATTATTAAATCAATCACACATTAAATAAAGTACCATTAAACCTTTGAATAAGATAGACAAAACAATGGCTGATTTTGCACCTGCACACCCGAGGAATTTGGGAGAGCAAGTGATATTAATGTAAAATGAAAAGATATGCAAGATTTAAATGCTTCCAAGAAAGGAGAGCTAGCCACTGGTGATTACACCTGTCACCAAATTGCACATTACAACTTCCATCCATTTTCTGCTGGCAGTGATGAAACACAAGGTCCCTCTGTCAGTGACTTTCTAAGCCAAGGAACTTCAGCAGTTCATTTAAGCGTATTTTAAATCAGAAAGGTTTCATACTGTCTTTATTGATCACTGAGGATAACAGACAGTTCTTCCAAAGGAAAGATGCTGTATTTTTGTCAGTGGGATGAAGAACTCTACTGTTTTGCCTTATCGGAGGACAATTTTTGCTAGAGGACCTGCATGAACAAACCAAGACATCTAGTTTTGATGGTCTGTTCTGCCTCAGACTGCTCATATACAGCTGATCTCCTTCAGCTTTAGTGAAATGGAGATAATACTATTTTCTCCAGGTTCTGCCTGTCTGAGCTGGTGAGGTGTCAGAGGCAGATCTGCTCACTACTGATGCACTGCGTGTTCGGCACAGTCATGCTCCAGCCCTGCTGAGCAGTGAAGCACGGCCAGGATGGACTGTGGTGCTGCCTCCACCGCTAACAGCCAATTCCCCATCCTCACTCCTGCCTAAAATAAAGGTATATTCGTTCAAGAAAGGTGTATTTGCTCCACCAGCTCCTGAAGGTGCTTTCAACAAACAAAAAACTTCATCCGCAAACTCCAAGAAATGCTGTTGGTTTTGCCTGGCTGTCATTGAAGGGTATGCCTGCACTCATTTGGTTGTGTGGCTGGAGGGGAGTGCGGCACCTCGCTGGAACTTTACAGCGGCCTGAGAAACTGAAGTGAAATCAAATATAGGAATAAGCTACAAAGATGGTTAAACATTTAAGGATGTATACAAAAACATGCAACACTGAGACATACAATTCATGTGTACATGGATACAATTAAGTTTGGGTTCTGGAAAACTAAACCCACAAAATTAAAATGCACAGTACTAACTGCAAATTCTACCAAGATTATATTTTAAGCAGCAGTGGATCGACTCAAAATACATAATTCACGGTTTCTTCCTAATCCATTTCAAAGTGAAATATTAATCAGCAGAAATATTTCATTCCACCATTTATTTCTGTTCCTCAGAAAAAAAATACACTTTATACCTCTCTCCTTTATTGCTTTGCAGAGCTGTAGGGCTCAAAAGTGCTCACTGCCAGCTTGCAGACTTTGCTTAGCCCTATGCTAAGCACCTTCAAAACCAGACTGTAAATCACCCTGAGTTTCAAACTGGAATAAAAATGAATTTGCCTATAAAAGGGAGTATCTTCTGTACATTTCAGACCTTACACCGCAAGTTAGGATGTTGCACTAGAATTTTTCAAACTCAGATGAGATTACATCTTTGTTACAAAATTTGACTTTTTCCCAGCTTGAATTTGTTAACTCAAAGGCCAAAACATGCAAAGTAGTTCAGGCTAAGTTTTAGGCTTCTTCCTCATCCTTAAAATCCTCTTGTGAACAGCAGAGCCCAGCATCATCCCTAGGGTTTTATTTTGAGTTAGTTACCTTGGAAAATACACAGCCAAAGAGTGCTGGGCATACAGAGGGCAATATCTGACTTAAAATCAGAATTACCATGCCAGGAGCTCCCACTGAAATTCTCTTCTCTAAGGACTATGGTTCCTACCTGATAATTTCCCAGCCTTTTAAGATCTTTGCAGAAATTCTCTATAAACCAAATGACAATTAAGCACCTTTAAAATCTCCCCAACTCTCTTTCATATACACAGCAATCGTCAACTTACATTTCACATAGCCCTGAGAGAAGAAAAAAATTCCAGGTCTTTTCACTGATTTTATTAAGAGTTCTCCAGACCGATACACAGTCAAATTCTTTCCTTTGTCAAAATAAGATAGGCTATTTGCTGTTACCAACCTCCAGAAAATGAGGGGCGAGACAGAATTGCTACTGTTCTACGCCTGCAGATCGCATGCGGGGCTAACGTCGTGCAACCGTAGGCGTGCTTGAAAGATAAACTCCAATTTTTAATATACTGCCATCAGGTTTTCACTGAATACCCTCCTCGGACTCTGGAAACAAATGACTCTCTGTTTGGAAGCCTTGTGATCAATTGGGATGGCTGCTCTGTGGCTATTTCAGCTATGCTGGCTGTGCGCTTTGCTGAGTACATGGCTTTGAAGAAAAGACATCTGTAACTAAGGAGAAATAGCTGATTAAGTGCCCTCTCCCAAACTAGCGTGCCATTATTTATCTTGATAAACAGCCTCTCCAAGTAGGGAGAAACAAGCCAGCCGCACTTCCAGCGCACAACTCCCTGAGGGCTGGGCTCAGCGTTGCGCCTGCATCTCTGGACCCTGCTCCTGGCTACTGTCTCATATTGCTCCTCACCCACAGCCACTGACAACAAAGACAAGAGTCAACACAGCCCATCCTGTCAGATCACGGCTGTGCGTCCTGCCACAAAAGCTAGGTGCGAGAAGAGAGGTTATAAATTGCCCAAACTACATCAGCTTGTTTACAGGCTAAATGCAATCGAGACAAAGTCCAAAATCTGATGAAGAATGCATACAGCCTATCTGAAAACATAATTTCTGCATCTCAGCTCTGTCTTTCTGGCCAGACACCTGGAAACTCTTCTCTAGGGGGCACAAAGCTGCCACCACTGGGGCTGGCTAACGTTTCTGGCAGCACTGGTGGGAGAGAAATCGAACCACAGGCAGTGGTCCAGGAAACCTCTGCCAGTACTACCTTCCCTTGCCAGTCATGTGCTGGTGCTTTCCCCAGCCTTGGGGCAAGACACAACCAAGCACACATAAAGAGGTATAGAACAGCAGAACTGCCCCAGGCTCACATCTCTATCACTCCACTATCATAAACGCTGTTAAAACAGAGAAGACCCCACTTAAAAGAAGATTGCTTAAGAGATACTGGATCTACCTTCTTTACACTTTTCAGGTCTCAGTTTCTGCCCCTTTCTGGCTCAGGTGTCTTTGGAGAAACCATTTGTGCCCTGCTGCCCAGAGATGTTATGGAGGGTCACGGCAACGCGGAGGGATGATTGCACAATGGCTGCGACATGAAGGGCAGCAGCTACCGGGAAGACATCTTCCATTCCCTGTTATGTACAAACCACACTAATTAGGCAGAGCTGGCCCACAGGGAGCGGACCCCTAGGTATTCCCTACGTGGGGCACAGTGTCTTTTGCCACTTTCAGCCATCGCTGATGATGTGTCGCACTCTGTGCTCTGCTTTGGGACAGTAGTGTCCAGCACAGCAGAAGACCAGGAATGATACTTATTTAATGACATCTTCTTCTTCCTCTGAGTTATTTATCTTGTCAGTCTTGAGGCCAATTACTAACAAAATCCTTGAAGTGACAAATGTGCCATAGACTCTGTCACTTGTTCAAGCAGAGCTAGAAGTAGCAAACTAGCATGTGAGGACAGGGCAATTCAGCAGGAGAAAGCAGCCCCTGCTCTCAGCTCTGTGCTGTCAAGATCCACAGCCACACGGAGCAGGCTCATTCAGCAAAACTCACATTATAGCAGTTGCTTTTCAGACAGCTCACTAAAGCTAACTTAATAGAGAAACCAAGACTTTTAATGACTAACTAACTTCTAAGCTGAACTGCTCAGCAAAGAGGCCTGATTTGGTGCATGTGAAACCACCAGGAAAACCAGTAAGTCCCAATATATTCCCCTAAAGGGCAGGTGTCAAGAGGATGGGGCCAGACTCTTTGCAAAGGTGCCCAGCAACAGGACAAGGGGCAACGGGCACAAACTGGGACACAGGCAGTTCCACCTGAACGTGAGGAAGAACTTCTTTACTGTAAGGGTAACAGAGCCCTGGCCCAGGCTGCCCAGAGAGGCTGTGGAGTCTCCTTCCCTTGAGAGATTCAAACCTGCCTGGACGTGTTGCTGTGCACCCTGCTCTGGGGGCACCTACTTTGGCAGCAGGGTTGGAAAAGATGATCTCCAGAGGGCCCTTCCAACCCCTACCATTCTGCGATTCTGTACCTCAAGCATGAACTGTGATGTTATGCCTTTAAGTCACAGAACAAGGTGTGAAAAGACAACTGTTAACAGAAGTATCTGGGTTTAACTTCCCACCTCATCCACTGCAAGTGACAGTAAATGAAATTACCAAAAGCTGCATATTCAGACAGCTACCACAGCTCAGCTGCTGAACCACAGTCACAAAGTTAAGACTAGTATCAAGTCAGCCAGATAACACCCACCATTAAACATCTAGCTCCTGGCATGGGAGATAGCAAGCTATGATGCTTTTTTAAAAACGAGACTAATGTGCCCAACAGAAGGCGCCTCTGGACAGAGGCAAGTGCTTTAGAGAAATCCCACACTTCTGAAAAACTATTTGCAAAACAAGTTAAGTTTTTCCCTGCTTGCATTCAGCATGAGCAAAGATGGCAAGACAGAGCTTCACACAACAGCCAAGCTGAACTGGCAGTGAGAGGTTCAAGTCTTGCTTTCCCTCCCTCCCTGTCATGTTGAAACACAGCATTAGATCAAATTTTCAGTCCATACTCCATGTAGTCCCACTGTACGGAAGAAAACCAGCTCACCACTACTGAGCTGCTTTGCTGTGCAGGATTTATATTTCCACTTAAAAACTTCTAGGCATCCATAAATCAAGAGAGATTGGAAGAAAAAAAAAAATCCCTGAATTAGACCAATCCTCTATTGTTTGTTAATTTAACTTCCAATTTCTCAGCCACTAGCCTAACTCAGAGAGTGCCATCAAAAACACCGTTTCATTTATCTGTGTCTTGCTTCAGATTTTCTGATGTACTTAACTACAATCTCTCACACACAGAGCGTGGTCTGGATAAATCCTGAAATCTAATCAATCAGCTAATTCCACTGCAAGCCAAAAGGAGGGGCTGAAGGAAAGCAAATCCTAAAACTTTTCATTACATATTTCATTTTCAAATTTTCATTACATATTTCTCCAATAATTTTCTCCATAAATCACCACCTAACGGATTGCTAAACTCACGCACAAGTAAATTACCAGAAGATAATTAAGAATTAATAGCCTCTGCGATCAGAGTTGCTATGCATAATGATCTGACTGAAAGATTATGAAAGAAAGCTTTTTCTATAAAATAAAATGAAATACAAAATGCTTCTACACCACACTGTGTATGAAAAACTAATAAAGAATATCAGAAATTAAATCGCATTTACTCACTCGGTCTCCCCGTGGCATATGAGAATTTTAAGTAAACTGTAGTCTTATTTCCATACTTGTTTGCTCTGCAACATTACAACCTTGTTGTTGTTAGCCTCAGCCACGAATCCTGAATGAATCTCTAATGCCAAAGAATGGCTTCAGCAGTTTCTCATTATAAGCCGAGATATTCAAGATGAGTGTGTACACGGAAAGAAGTGTAAGGCTTACCCATACACGCGATACAAAATTCCATCGAATAGGTTTAAAGATAAACACGTAGATACACACAAAACGTACCGCATAGCTCGCGCCATTTTAAATGAAAAAGATTACGAAGAAGCTCGCTAATGCACCTTTAAAGTTAGTTGTGTCAGAGTTCCTCTGCAGGCCAGGATCATACATCCAAGACCTTCACACCAGACAGCAATGCTGGTTTCAAAGCCTCTGGTACGCCGGCAGCTGTTCTGCCTCAGCAGGTGCTGATAACGCTGCCAACACCTCTGTGAACTGCTTTTGCTCATACAGGTTGAGGAATGTTCAGCAAGGTAGTGCATTTTGAGAAGTTACAGTCTCTTGGAAAATGCAAAATAAATCAGCTCAGCATAAACAACTTGTCTTTTGCAACAGTCTGGCACTGCCTCACACAGACAGTTATGAGGTCTGACCTGGAGATGAGAAACTTCTTAAGCAGCACCTGTTTCACCCTCTGTGGACATGTGAACACAGTCTAAGGGTGGAAACATCAACCAGCCTAAACTGATCAAGACAGCACGGCTGCCAAAAGCATCAGTCCCTTTCCTTGCCCCTTTCAGCTTCCTGCAATCCTTCCTTGCCTTGGCAACTGCGCCTGTGTGGGGATAGCAAGGCAGTGGTGCAAAAGACAACAGCAATAAACCAAAGAGATTAATTCCCAGTCAGATCAGGAAACCAAACCCATTTTCCCCATGCCCAAAAGAGAGGCAAGACTACCCCTTTTAAAACCACATTCAAACACAGCAGCACAGTCATGCTTTCTGGTGCCAACTTTCTGTAGTACAAGACTGATCTAAAACAGCCTTGAAGAAATTTTCAAACACTATAGTATTATATCGATTTACAATACACAGCAATGCTCTCAGAAACAGGCTCATTCTTTTCTCCATAAGGCTGCAAGTCAGAAAACATTAACTTGCATTTACAAAAGACAGAGCATAGGTCTTTAATGCTGTGTTTTACCCTGCTAAGGCTTCAGACTTGTGACCTTTCAGACCAAGGTCGGGGAAAAAGAAAAGTTAAAAATATGAGCTTTAAGAAACAGGCTTTTTTTTTTTCCTGATTTTACTGGAAAACCATCAATATTGGATGAACTCCTTTAGATGTACTGTGCCCAGAGCCACTGAATACCAAATGCTACAGTAGCTATGCTTCAAAGAGAATATTCTGTCATAAACTGAGTTTTAGCAAGGCCAGCCCTCAATCAGACTGCTGCCAAGACTCTTGCCAAAAAACACATCCATGAAGGCCATGCTTCGTTATTTTGTGACAAATAATGCTACTCCACAAGCCAGCATTTGTAAGGCAAAAGTACACGACAGCATTAAATGCCACAAGGCATGGCAAAGACAAAAGCAGTAACAATCGGGGGGGGGAAAAAAATGTCATTTGGTACTGCCAGTAGTAAGGGATGGTTTTTATCATAATTTGGCATTCCTCTTAGAAGATGCTTGCATATGGCTGGGGATAGCCCAGCAGCATAGTTTACAAAGAATATATATATAATACTCACTTCAGCTCCATGTTGGTATCCACTAGATCATAGGCTTGTGAAGTAGGAGACTGCATACAGCACAGACAACAATACTGTCTCAATTCAGTAATTAGATCCAGAACCAAAACTAGAAAGGCCATTCCTATTAATAGACCAGTACAAAACTTCCTATCCTACAAAATTTTGGGGGGATGAGAGCAGAAGGAATTTCACAAAATTTCCCCTTTTCTGTGTAATCTGAGATTTCTGGTTTCTGCCCTTGTAAGACAGGCTTATGTGTGCATCAATGCACTGTTGCTCTAGTAAATCAGCCTTAAAGGAAACTTGCCAAACAAAGAGCAGCAAAGAGAAAACACTACCCAGTCTCAGTAAGCACAAAGCATGCTCAGTCTGCCTGGACCCAGCAAGACGTTAAGGGCGTTGAGAGAGACAGACACACTTCCCCGGACCTTTTTGCTCACCTCTACCTATTTACCGGAAACAGATTACTTTAGTTGATTCACTTCAGGAATGGTTCCTTAAATCACTATTTAATTATTATATATTTAATTATATATTTAATTTATTATAGAAATTAAGATCTCCTTTGTCTCTGCAATTTATCTCCAGTCCAGGGAACAGCTGAGTGACTGCAACGCACCACACCGCCCACCCAGACCAGCACACTATGGTGTGGCAAATCTTGTAGCTTGCCCTGGAAGTTTTCTCATTTCTTCTATAACAAATGGCCAGCAGTGTTCTTCCACCTGAAAATTCTGGGATTATTTTCTAAGAAATTTACTTGGTCCAAACAGCTTCCCTATTCTTCCTGTAAATTCATGTCTCCTGTTCTTGCCTAGTTAGATGAAGCAATCGATTGTTTGCATCCTCCTTCCCATCCATCTCCCACTACAATACAACAAAACTGTCAAATAAGATTTATTGCCATAAAATTACAAGAGCAACTCTAATCAATGCTTACCATGGAAATGTTAAAAGCGCAATTCCACTTTTCCCTTTTCTTTTGCCTGGTGGCTCAGAGAGCAGCATGTAAGAGTGGACCTCTGCAGAGCAGGCCTTTGCTCCAAGCTCTGTGCTGGCCATCTGGGTGATCTCCAGAAAGTTACTGTGTTTCTACATCCTTAAATTTCCTTGTCTGAAATAATGATGCTCTCTCCCGAGCACACTGAGATTTACTGATTATTTGCTGGGTTTATTTTCCTTTTTAGTTGATTATTTCACTGGTGTCCATGATGAACGAAACACAAGGCATGCACAATGAGTTGGAGAAACCTCTCTTCTACCTCACCTCCTCCGTGTCTCCAAATCCCTAAACACATGCCACCAAGGATTCTTGTGGTGGTGAGTTGTTGTTATTGGGGGGCGGGGACCCTGTGTGCAAATATACCTGCACAAAAAAATTACAATTAATTCATGAACTGGCATTTTAGTGGCGTTACAAGCTTGCTTCAGTTGCTTCAACTGACCTTACTGCTATGCAACTGAATTACCTAGAGGACAGTTGTGAATTAATTGTGTATTAGACATCCTGGGGTATCTGTCTGCGCATATATTTGTAACTTGCAACAGCTTCCCTCTGTATCATAAATCTAAATCCTAGTTTTCTAGCAGTATTTTAAAATATCTACTAGTACATAAACATACTCCTAAGGAGTCTTTTGAAAAGGGATGAAAAACTAACAACAATAATAGTAACAAATTTATTGTATTAGTATACTACAGACTTCCACAAAGATTGCCTAAAAACATATCTCAAGCCAGTACCGTGCCTTCCTATCCCATTGCCTTAAACACATAATCCCCTCACCGGGAGTACGCATATCATACTGGTGAGATGGAAGATCATGGCCCATGAACATGCAGCCAAACACACAGCAGTGGAGGTGTCAAAGTTTCAGGGATGAAACCAGGGTATCAACGAAGACTTTCTTGAGACCTTCCAAAAAACCCTGCCATGTGAATTTAACTTCTTGAATTATCCAGACTCTAACGTAAATGATCAGCTGCATTTCCAAGCCACACCAGTATGTTTCCCATGAGGTTACCGTATGAGATAACCAGTAAGTGTAAAAACATTTTCATGTCCTGAAGATCCTCACAAGCTGTTTCTATGAATTCAGCTCCAGAACAAAAAGTCAATATGCAGTTGGTTTTCTGCCCACTGCACCCCTCATCACTCGTTTGATATTTACTTTATTTTTAATTAAAAAGACATATAGTCCCTTCAAGGGCACTAAAAGAGAACAACTGTTTAGAAAAATCAATATAGGCAGGGTTGTGGCTCCCTACAGAAAGCTTAAATTGTTGACAGCAGATCTGCGGCAAAACAGATAAGAGTATGAAGAGATCCCCAGTGCTTCAGCACGACCCACTCCAGGCACCTCAGCAATAACTGCATTGAGTCGCACCATTTCCAGCGGCCTTTGCTCCAGCCCTGTAAGCTCTCCCACTGAAGAGCCCAGACCAAGGAAGTTACGAGAATTTGTTGGTCACTGTACCGTAGTAAGAGACTGAAACACCACTGTAAGAAGCTGGAAATGTGGAGAAACATTTTTGTGGTATCTTGATTATAAACCCGGCTGGCTAGGACCTCCAGTTGGAGAAGGAGATAGTAAGTGACAAGCAAACATCGCTGTTAGCTGACACTTCCCAGCCCTTTCATGTGGGCTCCTTGAAGAGTTCAATAGTGTCTTCTTAATAGGAATGAATATTTGGCTGGTTCAGGAGAAAAGGAGCGGCTCAAAGTCCCTGTTACTGATGATACAGATGTGAGTGAGGCATTTCGCTGGAATGGATAGATCAATCCATTTGGCTCAACATAAAGATTTCACTCCTAAATAAAGACAACTTTAGGGTTATTTTTTGGTATCTGACTTCAAGGAAAACATATAACTAAGCCTCAAAATTCAAAGCAAGGGTATTCAGTTTTCACTGCTTCATCTTTAGACTCCAAGTAAGTTCCTCAGAATTGCTAACCTCAACAGAGGGCCAATACCTCATCTAATGCACGCTGTGGTTCAATAGCTGGCCTGGGTGGAAGGAGCAGTGTGATTGCAATGTGCCTCGTGGGACGCATAGTCCCCAATTCTCTCTCTCCTTTGGGCAGCTGTCATTAATTTGCAGTGTTTAACTATTATGGCTGGCATGAACACAGTATTGCTACAGTACCCTCCCTCCCAAATCACGACAGCATGTTTTTGAACTTGTACAACACACAAAGAAATTTTTAAATTAACATGATTGCCAGGCATTGGATACTCCAATATTTCTCTTCTAGAACCCCTATCTTTAGCTATCCAAAATAATTTTAATGAGTTCCTGTGATTAACAGGAGTGAAAATGCATCCAAAAAGTACAACTCGGAACACATCTGCAAATAAGCTGAATTACAATAAAATACATCCGACCCCACCAGCAACTTGTTCTCATGGTTGTGATAAGTTACAAGACCCTGAATTTTGTCTAGCTACTCACATTGAAAGGAGTAACACTATATTTGTTTTGGTGTTTTCCTCATTCACTTATACATTGAAAAAAGCAAGTCTGACATAACTGCAATGCAAGGATAACACTGAATTTTAAATTCAGACTTGGCGTTGTTCCAAGAAATGAATGCGACTTGGAGAAAAAGCATTTAATTTGAACCCAAATGTCTCCCTTCTGGAATCATAAGTGATTATAACTATATTTCCCTGGCTTATTAATTACATAGTTAACTATACATGTACAAGTCTGCTCCCGCATACTTTTTGTTCTGAGTATGTCTTCAAACATCTGGACACAAATTAGAATTTTCTTTACTTTAATGAATTTGAAAGGTTGGAAGTGGTGTTCTGATTTAATGTGCCTGCACTGGGTGGAGGTAAGGTATTTATGTCCTGAAAAATGACTGGTTAGAAAGGAAATAAATGGTGCATGCCGTGAATATGGTAGATACACCCTTCCAAGTACTGTCTACAGTTAAGCATCAGCTTCTCAGTGCTAAAGATGAGTCTCTGAGATTATGCACATATCCAAAAGCACAAAAATATCCACAATGGGGCTGTATCATAATAGGTATTCTGACTCTACTGAACTATTTTAAATGACATAGTAGAATTAAATTTCATTGCAACTCACTTGATCAATCAAGTGGAAACAGCAATACTTTTAATGTTAGCAAAAGCCATCAGCAGACTGCAAGCAAAATGTCTCAGCATTTGCCTTGTCTACATAAAGAGATTTTTTTTAAACTGCAAATATAGGAAGCCTTTATATGAAATATCCAAACTGTTTATTTCCTAAGACAGTACAAAACTTGTTTCTAGCAATTGCTGACCCCAATAATAAAGGCCTTTAAGGCTTTTAATGAATGATAACAACTCAGATGGTGTACTGAAAAGTTGAGGAAACTAAGTCATTTTTTCCAGACATGTAAAATGAAATAACTGCCTCACTGAGAAACGTTTGCATAGGAAACAGTAATGAGATACAGCAGCAAATCCTGCTGCAATAGTAATTACATGGGTCGCAAGTGAAAAAGGATGACAGCTAGCACACAGCAAGCGTAGTAGCCTTGGAAGGACTATAAGCAATGGTCAAGGTAAGTCATTACAGCACAACTCAACTTTCTCACCTGGATGAGACACAAAAACATTGTGTTGGTCCCCACAACGGACCATGAAGGCCACCATGACTGCTGGTACATGCTCTACCCAGCTGCCACCCCCAGCCCATGAGGACATCCCTTCTGCATGTGGCCTAAGACATTAGGGAAAGGTGTGAGTGTTGGCTGGTTAATTGCATTGACTGTAAGTATTCGGGGGAGTAAAGCTGTGGTTTTGCTCTGTTAATCCTGCACCCTGCGTGGTGAGTATTGAGACACCCCTGCTGGGTACCACCACAAGCCTAGCAGGTCGAGGTGAGGAAAGCCACAAGGACGTCACTCCTCTGATACCGCTGGTTGGATGTGTGAGAGAAATTAAGGCTTGGGGAACTAAGTCACACTTGTACAATGCCAAATCCATATGCTTTATATACTAATACATGATGAAAGTAATAAAAATTAGGTATCATTAAAACAGGGGAGAGGCCAGTAAAAGTTTTTCAAGCACAATGAACTTACATTGTTTCTTGCCAAACCAAACTCTTGAGGTTCATCTATTTTTTTTCCCCTTCAAGCTGCCCTTCCTTTCACCTTGCCTTTTATGAGGCCCCATTTAGAAAGGTGATCCCTGAACTCACAGACTTAAGTCTTTCACAAAGCCCAGAGACAGAGCAGCTCACTCGAGTACAGGCCATCAATTCTGGAAAGAGATCTCTATGTCTGGATTCGAGAGGGAAGTTGCTAAACATCTTTCCAAAAACAACACACTTTAAAATGTGTGCTTAATGTGCAGATTAAAGGCAGCTGGCCTGTGCTGCCAGCTCAAGGGGAAAATAAGAGCTCTGACTTAGCAGTTTAGACCACATTAATGTAAAAGCCATGAGGAAATCTTTCGCTCGCATGCGTAGCCAGAACATGAACATAGGCATGGTTTGTGCTTCTTTACTTGCAGCTAGCAGGCTCGTGGGACTAAAATAGCCAGCTAAGATGTTACTTTACATAGCTGGTCTTCAGTACTGTCGCTGATCCATTGTTTGGGTGGCTTCAGGCTCATGCCACACACACACAAAAAAAAGTAAATAATTTAAAATGTGCAGCCATCAAAGCGGCAGCATGCTTCCCCAGAGGTAAACTCTTACTACAAGGCGAGACTACAAGGGGAGAAAACCCTTACTGGCCAAGAGCTACTTCAAATTTCTTGCAGTCTTTAACCCGGTCAGCAAACTGGGAAACCGGCTGTGATGCACATTTCACTTACATTTGCACGTGCTTTTATTGCAGAAAATCAAGTAGATTCAATGTTGACATTTATTGCTAACACAGAATATTTGCCCTTTTGAATTTCCTAAAAGTCATGGATAGATCATTTTGGCTAAGTAGTCTGCACCTTCAGTTCTGCTTGGATTGCACGTGACTGCGACGTGTTATATCCAAAACATGGAAAAATCTTGAAGTGACATGCAGAGAACTGAATCTGAGAATATGCAGATTAGCTGAACCTCTTAAACTGGCTTCTCTTGAAATGTTGGACCACATAATCCTATCACTTACATTCCTTCTAAACGACTGACTTGAGTGGCACTACACCTAATTTACTCGCATTTGAGTGAGAGGTGAACCAAAAGCAGTTTTATAAGGCATTCTTAACTTGACTTTCAAGTTTGAGCCATTCACTCCTAGGATACGGCACAGTCATTATTTTCTTAGTCTTTCTATTATAATCACTACATTGGCCTAGCTCATAAAGCAGCCCCAACCACAAGTCACGAAGATAGAAGCTACTCCAGATGTGTTTATTTTGAATACGGGATTTCAGACTGCAGACACAGAATATACCCAGGCAATTACAGAACTGATAGAAAATAACACTTGTGATCCCAGAGCATTAGACTGCAAGTCAAGATGGTCACATCTCCACATAATCATTTGAGGAACATCATGCTCAAGGCTACCATCTACGTCAAATCCAGTCTCCTGAAATTGCAGGTAACCATGAAATAAGGCATTTTGCCTGCAAAAGCTCCACTATTACTCACCACAGCAAAACCTCTAAACAAATGTCACGCATTTAGTGGCACAAGGCTGGCCATAAACTGTTTAATGTACCAGATTAAGAACATGGAAAGGTCAAAGGCAGCATCAGGATTGGGTTCCTAAATCTCAGGAAAGCTGAGTTAGTTAAAGAACAAAATTTATTTTAAAGCTCCTAGAAAAGGCAGGCTCTCACCATCTGCTATAAAAACATGCATAGAGCAGTCTCAATTCAGGAAGAAAAAAAAATTAAGAACCAAGTTGTTCTTAAATCTTAAAATATGCAAACTTAAGCTTATTCATAATTCACTGCAGCCTTCTGAAAATGAAATATTTTCTATCATTTAATGCATATTCTTTTTCATACATTTGACTAACCCAAAATCTTACAGAAGTCTTTCTTAACACTCCCCTTGCACAGCACGTACATGTTACATAAAGTTCTGGTTTAGCTACAGGCAGCCAAACTCTGCCACAGAGTGCCAAAAGCTGCACCAAACCCCAATTGCTGTGCTATTTTCTATTAAACAAATATACAACAAACAAGACAGGCCAAACAACCATAATATGAATTTCTTGTCCCCACTTTGGAAATCTTAGCATAACCCTGGACATCTCAGATCTCTTTTCTTTACTACCAAATGCTTGAACTTACTGGACTCTACTGGTATTTTTAATTTTAAATTTTTATTGTCTTCAACGTTCCTTGCCAAGACTGAAAAAGAAGACTTCCTGTTGAAGCTTAGCATTTGATATTAGTATACATTTCTTAGGCTTATTTGATAGGCTATAGCCAAATCGATATCAGTCTTCAGCCTTCTGGGAAACATGGACCTCTGGGGAGGATGAACGCTGCAAGTCTGAAAGACTTTCTTCAACTATTAATACTGCATTTTGAAAGCCAAGAGAGTAAACACCATTAAGTTGCCAAACTCCTAAATGCACTGCAGTAACCTGAAAAGGGGATCATAGCGCTAATAAAATGGTGAGAATTATTTTGATCTGCAAACACATGTGAAGCAGTAATTCTGAAAAGAAAGCTATGTTTAAGTTTTAAGTGATGATCCCTTTAAAGTAAAAGTCAGTGATTCAAAACAAAGGCTCAAATATATTTCAGTAACCAAGAGTGTCAGGATTTTGATTCTGCAGGGACAACACTGATGATGTTTTAATTAAGCCCTCTGCTAATCCTCAAGTCTTGAGTCTCTGTCTAATTTGTTTGGAGAAGGGTGATGTATTTCAACAAGGAAAGTCATACACCAGTTTAAGATAGTGGTGGGGTTACATAGCTTTAATTTGTGTTGAAAGCAGGTTATATTTTTTGCTAACTTATGTTCAGTTATTTTAGTAAGGATTGTCACCACATCCAGAGAAACACAGGAAACCAGGTTTTGCCAAGTTGAGTACTTTTCCTCTCTTTGTTGCCGAAAGAGCAATGAAATCACAAAGTTACTATTAGAAATTTGGCAGCTACCATCCCTGTCAGCTTTCTTTGGCTGCAATACATTTATCGTCCCTCAAACAGCTTGCAAGAACCTGTATAAGTCCAGAAAACAACTCCTCTGAGTGAGATTATTTTCCATGCCTATGAAGCCAATTTGACCAGGTTACCTCCCTGAAATGTAACTTAACTGAACAGAGGAAAAATATCCTCAGATATTCTGTATTAAACACAGAGGGAGATTATATTTAATCTTGTCTTGCTACTCTTTGATATAAAGATCACTTGTTTAAGAGTCACAGTCAGCAATGCCCAAACATCCCCCATACAGAAGAGCTGCTTTGAGGACCGGGAAGCACATGACTAACATGGCCAATTATCTTTAATGAAAGAAGCGTGCGCATTAAAAATGAGAAAGGTACATTCAAAACAGAGCAACCACAGAAAAATATAAGAAGATCCAGCAATCTCTTTCGTTACTTTCTTTTCATCTTTTCATCACTTGCTCAAACCTGCCATTTACTGAGACTCTAGCATACCTCCTGTGCATACTCATGCATCCAGAGTTGCTGCAAAGTTGATTTTCCCCGTCTGTTCCTTTAGAAAACCACACTCAACACTGAGAAACACAAACAGCAATTTTTGCAAACAAAGTTTGTCATCCATGTTGCACCTCTAGCAGTCAAAGAGGCAACTGTCTCTCTTTCCAACAACGGTTTTGCAACTCTTACTACACATGTCTATGCATCACAACCAAATAAACAAAATCAGACAGGAAGCTTTAAATCCAACCACCACAAAAGCGAGGTACGCTCAAGTCTTCCCGCTGTACCACCCGAGACTGTGTATCGAGCGTGATTTGGAGGAACGCAGACATGTTGCGGATCTACTGTGGAAGGGCAAGAGTCTGAAGGTGAGCTTAGCAATATCAGGGAGTAGTTGCTTCAGGGGCTGGTGAGATCTCAGAGAGACAGGATCAAATTGCACGTAGGGAGAATTCTGACGGTGTCTGGGTGCTGGTCAAGGAGCAGAGGTGGCCTGAGGGCAAGGGCGATGAGATATGATGGAGTGAGACAGAAAAACTGGGAAAACGCACGACACTGCCAATGATGAATTGGGGATGCAGTTTCACCAAAAGCCTAGAGAAGCCTGGAGAAAAGACCACTGTGATCCACATGCACGCTCCCACAAGCGGCACTGGTAAAGCATCCCTCTGAACACTCGCCCAGCAGACCCCTCTCTGTCTGACAGACTCTGCTCAGGCTAAGTAGGATGAGTTGATTGAATTGAAGCAGCAAGGAAGAGGTACGTCTGAGAAACAGACCGGTAGCACTCCTTGATCAGCAGCTTTTACACAAAATAGACCTGGCTCAATCTACACTGATAAACTGGAGGTTGTGGGCATTAAATTCAGCCACATCTCATAGCAGTCACAAGCGATTATGGTGCAAAGTCAACAGTATCGACAATTACTGCAGCGCTTGAATTTCAAGACTCTGCTGTGTAATTTGGAGGTTACTGCTGCAGAGGAGGTGGAATGTGTGCAAAAGAGAATTTTTGATATAGTTTTAACAAATTCAAATTTCAAGCCTGACAACTATTTCTTTTACCACAAAATAAAATTGATTCAATGTAAAACTTGAATGACTTTATAAAAACCAATGCCTCTTCTGACCTGGCATTCAAATCCACAATATTATTTAGATGTGTTACTTCAAACTACTGCAGGAGAATCCATGCTCAATTTTACTGTGTATAGTTATTTTTATCACAACTTTACCCATATAATGCAAAAATCTTCTGAAAACTCCAGCAGGGAGTCTAGTTCAGCTAACGTAAATATATGCCTTGGTTTCCCCCCCTCCCCTAAATTCTTCAGGTTTATTGCAGCTTTTACACCGCTCCATCAAAACAGCTTGATGGAAGCCACTCTTCAGGCATCCGTGATTTCTGTGTCTACCACCATCTTATTGGCAGAACTTGCTGTTTGCTGTGACCACTGTGACTTCCCATGGGTTACTCAACTCCTAGTTTAATGCAATATCGCCCTCTTATTTCTCTCTCCCTCTCCACTTTTGCACAGGCATCAAAGCTGCAATCATCACCATGGAAACTAGCCCGAGAATTTAAAAAAAAAAAAAAAAAGAACGAGCCTCATCCAAAGCTAGTACACTGCCACCCACTGGGTACTTGCGTTAGAGAGCCTTGAAGCTCCGAGCAACCCTGCTCAGTGTAAGCACATAACCACTCATTGCAGCAGCCTGCATTCAGAACCAATCGTGCATTTTTTGTGTCAGTTATTCCCTCATCACAGGGCAGTATTTGCACTTAGTGCCAAGATCACCCTGGTGACATTCAAGCTTAATACACCCAGCCAATCTTTGCTACCTTTACAACATAAGAATCCCTTGTTTTCATGCAAGTTCAATAAGCTACGTACTCATCTAGGATATATTGCTTTATCCTCTGCAACGGCTTCCTTATTCCCAGAGCGCAGGCATGGGCATTCTGGGAAAACAGACCCATGCAACTCCAGAGGGAGCTGCAGAGTTGCGTTTTATCAGTGATCAGGCCATGAACTTGCAGCTTCTTTCTATGAGGTATTAAACGCCCAAGAGGATTTGGGATTTCGAGGAGCTGTCTTTTGCTGATCCATAACGCTTTGTTACTGGCCAATAGTAACTAATATCGGATTTTACTTTAGGAAGATCTCCATGGTGATCTGAGCCTGCTGACATCAGCTGGTTTTTTTGGTGTGGATGTAAGAACAAAAAAAAGACAGCCTAATTAAAGGGGGAAAGACCTCAAAAATTGGACAAAGGATGAACAACTCATCTACATGCTGCAGTTCAGTTCAGTCCACCAGACAGAAGCCAAACACTCCGAAGAAATCTCTCTGATGTAGTTTATGTCATTAAAATCATTACAAAAAAATTTCACTTTATGGCATGCTCTACCATTTACTGGAGAAAAAAATAAATTAGTTGATGGGGAAAAAAAGCAAAAACAAAATGTAAAAAAAATTCCATAAATTCCTAAATAAGAAAAAGATCACAGTAATTTTTACATGGGTTTAAGAGAGACTTTTCAGACCTGCTGCAGTATAACGTATCAGCTCTCCAGCACAAATCTTTAAAATGAGAAAGGGGGAAAAAAAAAGGAAAGGTATTCAGACCTGATTTGTTCTTTCTATATGTTCCAACAACTTACATTTCAAAATACCTTTTTAATCAAGTAAACTGCTGAGATGTTCACAAATTTGGAAGGCTATTTTTCAATTTCATCTCATGTCGCTGAAAACGATTGGATGTTTGTTTCCTGCATGACTTTATTGTTTCCTCTCTTTAATAGGTTTTACAAATACATCCACATACTTATTTCAAACTGACACTCGAGAAATGAATTAAATTTCGTATTTTTATCAGGCACAAGCCAAGCAAGAAAATAATTTAAAGCAGCAGGTAATTACACCAATGAAATATTTGTGGAAACCAATTACACCAAAACACTCCTTTTTATCTCAGGATATTTGTACTTTACATGACTACGCAAAAAAAGCAAGTTTAGGATTTATACAAAGTTACAGTTCACTCCTTTTACAAATGAGAACACGGGCAATGATTTCCAGAAGGCTGACCAAGTGCAAGCCACTGTTTGCAGTAGTACTTATACTGGGGAGGTACAACTATGAAAGAGCTGTCTTCATCAGTCTTGAGACAGCCCTGGAGAAATAGTCATATGGAGAGTCATCCTTTCTCCAGCACCAGCACAGCATTCATGCTGTGACGGATGAGACACCGACAGAAGCTCGGCTGGTGCTGAGGCACCACTGGACGATGTGATTGCTCACATTTCCCTGCCGGCCTGAGAATGGTCTTCTGTCTGTTGGCCCTCTCTTACTCCGAGAATAAAATGTGTGGGGAACACATGGCCTTCTCATTGCCTGCTTCTACGCACAGGGTCCTGGACTCAAGAGAGCTCCTAAGCACTTCTGCAAAGCAAAAATTAATGCTGAGTTCGGAGCCCAGCGTGCTTCAGCTCCCACGTAACCGCAAAATCCCTGGCCAGCTTATGAGCAGCCTTTCTGAAGGGGAGACAGGAAAGAAAGACGTGCACAGACCTCACAGGAACAGCGCTGGAAGGCCTCCCACCTTGACACAAGTTTTACTCTCAACACTACCAGCTGAAATTAAGCAATATATTTTTCCGTGCATGTTAACTTCAGAGCGAGCAATATAGACAATGCTTCTCTATTGACACTTCCATAACGGCTGGCATCTGCCTTCTCGCTACTGCTAATCATGAGGCAGTTATCTAGATTGCTAAGTCATTCCAGACCTCCCCAAAGTATTCAAAAGTATTGGCAGAATAAAAAAAAAACTGGCCTGTGTGAGACTGAGTGCACTTTGTCAGAAGGCAGGCCTCCAGGACACTGAATGCTGGATTTGGTGTCGTACCCCCTCACTTCTGTAAATGTTGTCAGCCTTGTGGGAAGTTTCAGGCTGTTATAAAGGCTACACGTATGTATAACATGGATTTTTATATAGATGCTGAAAATGGAAAGCAATTCCCATATGGATCAACAAATAGTTATTAACACAACATACAGGGGCTGGAGTGGAATCATATTTAATCCATTCTAGGCCTAAGTCATCATTTCCGTGACAAGCTGCGGTGTAGAAAAGCGGTTTTCACATCAAATACAGTCCCCTGTGTTGGTGCCAAGGCCAAAAGAGCAAGAGCAAATGAAGAACTTGCAATTCTTCCTTTGGGAGCCTTTCACAACAGACTGCAGAGAGATGGGCAAACACCACTGCATCCAGGCACAGATCCTGTGCCCTCCAGCAACCCTAACGAAAGCTCAGGTGCTGCTGGTTCTACTACCCACCTATCACACCCTTCCCATACACACCCCAATGCAGGAAGCGTGTCTGGATTTGTCCCCTGCTGTCCTTCTGTTCTGGCCCCCAGCAAGGGTTGCCCTGGACTACAGAAAAATTTGCCCAGCCTTGCCTCAGGATTCCTGAACCATCTGAAGGGCCCCATGTTTGACAGCAACTGCAGGGTTTCTTCTGAAAGCAAGATGTATAGTAAGTCATTGGAGTGGACATGCACACAATACATATTTGGAGGGTAGGACTGGTTATTAACAAGAAATGGGAGAACTTTAAAAATACTAAATGGCCTTGCATGGAATCAGCAAAATGAAGGCTATGCAATTTCTATCACCTTGATTTAGAGGAAAGAAATTGTGTTCTAAAGATCCCTGGAGAGAAAACTTCAGACAGAAAGAAAGATCATTAGTTCACATATTTGTCAGCTTTCCATTAAACAACAGTTGATGACAGCACTCATGATAGGAAGGAACAAGAAATTAAGGGATAGGAAGCACAGCAGAAGTCACAGGATAAATTCTACACAGAAGATGACAGAAAACTTGAAGTCCAAATATATAAGGCAGTTTATCTTAGAGGCAAGAATGTCAGCTTTCCATCTCACATCATAATGGCTAGCTCTCCAAAGAAACATTGCATGGGTGCATGTGCGTGTATGTTTTTCTGAATATTTCCTTAGCCAATACGGGGAACAAAAGTAAGCACTCTTCTGAGCATCCTCTTCACTGTTGAGAGTCATTACAGTTTCCCTCTGTAAGTATTGTGCAGATGTATCAGGATGAAAATTAATGTAGAAGATATAGTCATTCTAGAAAAGTACATGCAGTGAAAATTACGCACAGGAATTAGAGCAGTCCCTCAATTCTATAGACTGGAGTGGCTATAGCAGTATTTCCCAGAAATACTGCTGGAACTAGTAACATATCCAAAAGCTGAAATTAACTTTACATACTATTGCCATATAGAAGGTATGTTTCTAATTCAAGTCAAAGGAAAAGTGAGTTCCAAACTAAGGCTAAATGAATAATGAGGCTATGGAAATCAAAGGATCTGAAACAGATTTTGTACAAGTTTCGATGAAGGACAGATGCCAGTATACACCTTGAACACAGTGACACTTCCCTAGAGAACTATGATAATACTTCATACTTAAGTAACACACTCAAAGTGCTTCACAGACATTAACTAATTAATCTTGAATCCTCATGTGGCTGTAAAAATTACACAGTAGGGAAATAAGGTCAGATCTTCAGAGGAGATCACGCTAAGATTAAACAGTCTGCCCCAAGGCTATACACACTGACTTGACGGCAGAGACAGGGTTACAGCTCCCATGTCGAACAGCCACGCCACCAGAAAGCCTTTGGAGGGAGACTGACAGCCCCAAACATCTCCAGCAGCTGCTCAAACACAGCAAAAGGCTTCGGCAGGGTCAGATGTCTCACGGTGCTCAAAGATAAACCCATAAACACATGTCTCAAGAGACAAGGTGTTAACTGTGCACGCACAGGTCTCCCTAGCATGCTGCGGCTCTGCAACCTAGCATGTGCTATGGGTCAGTGGAGAGGAGGTTTCCGAAGCAGCACACACCTCTGTGCTGGCACCTGCCCAGGACTTCTTCCTCTCAGATCCAGATTGCTGCATGCCAGGTAGCCATCACCACAGTAGCTTCCGGGAGACTTAAATTACACATTATAAACATTGCACAGAACATGGTGCAAACCACACCTGGCCAAGTTCTACCTACTGGTGCCTACACAGCCCCACAGTATAAGATGAATGGAGAAAAGGTGATTCCCAGGAGTGCTGCAAGCACCCGGACACGCCACAGCAGAGGATGCACTGGCATACTCAGTCTCCTGGGAATCAATTCCCAGAACACAAGTGCAGGAGGAAAACAACCCATGCATCCTGCAGCAAAACACTCCCTGTGCACAGGAACTGAGTGGCAATAGCTCTGTGCAGTTGCTCCTTTGAACCAAAATGGGCTGCAATGCTTGCAGCAATGAAGTCAAACGAATGCCCTATCTGAAGTGCCACATAAGCCACCAGTCAGACTGAAATTAAGCTTTATCCTAATAAAGGCTACAAGTAGAAGAGGCAGGGTAATGACAGGATTCCCCTCTGTAAAATGCCCCAAAGGAGGCACTAGGGGCAATCCCAAACAACTGCCCTGCTCAGAGAGAAGCTGCGACAGTTTCTGGTGCTAATAGCTAAGGCAAAATTTTGCTGCATGCTCTGGAAAAAAAATAAAATAGCAAAAGCATGCTGGTGGCCTGGCCAGATGACACTTCCTCCAAAAATACCCCCAAGTTCTGCCATTCGTTGTGTCATTTGAAGAGCTGCTGACAGGAGTTAAAGCAGTCAGTTTTGCCTACAGCTGCGATGCCGAGCAGTATCGACCCTCAGCTTTTTTAGAAAGTGCTTTAGAGTACTTTGAAAGTAGTAGGGCACTATTTAAAAGGTTCAGTTCTCATTGCAGCACTGTCAAAAGATTAATCAATTAAAAGCTTGGCTACTGTCAAGCAGCAGTATTGTCTGCCAATCCTGGGCTGCCTTTGTGTGAAGACCTGTGGTTTAGTTTTGTGAAGTAAACCTGTGTCTAAACTTCTAATTATATTAAGGTAAGTGCTAGAAAACAACTGGACCTCATAGCTCTAGCAGAAAGTTATTTAAAAAGCCAAGGGACTAAATTACACTTTTTTTTTTCCTCCTTTGGATTATTCTTTGGAAGTAGAGGGGTAACAGGTTGCTGCACCAGTTTCAGCCCTTGTGCGGAGATGCCATGCAAGTAATCTATTAAACATTTACTTAGGAATTGCAAACAATAGCAATAATTCTGTGTTGCCTGAGCAAAACAAAAGAAAAAAGACATTGGGTAGCTGTCATGTCATACGTAACAGGATGGCTGATAGAACATGTTGCCACACACCTGAATAATCTCAAGAAGAAAAGTGTTCAATGCTGTGCAGACCAAAGTGCAACAGTGCCACAGAACCAAGTATCAATGATGGCAAAATAAAATACCAATTTATAAACGAAAACAAAGAACAAAGATCAGCAAAAAGGCATTATTTTGACAAAAAAATTAGATGTATTCAAATATTTTACTTGGAAATTGTAGATTTGGACCAAGGCCTTGAAGTTCAGCAGAACTAGATGGAAATGACTCTTACTGTCCTCATGCTGTGGGTCAGTCAGGTTTGGGACTTTCCAACAGTTGCAGCTTGCATGCACCAGGCAGCAGCTGGTCAGCGCGGAACAGCAGGGTTCTTCCTTTCTTCCCTCATTGCCCTACAGCGACTGTGCTCTAGCCTGAGCACCTGCAAGCCAGACGTAGGAACCTTTCTCAGTCAGACATGGCAACGCTGCTCTGTGGGACCTGCGTGGGACTTCCCTGCAACCACTGCTCCGGCTGCACAGAGCAGGGCAATTCCTCATACAGCCACAGCTGGGGACAGGGCAGCAGAGGGGTCAGCCGGAGGATTAAAGCATCAGCTCCAACATGCAACAAAAAACAGCTGGAACAGTGAGCCAAAATGGGGAGGAGGACGCACGATGGAAGGGGTGAGGGAGGCACATTGCTAAGAATGAAACTGTGCTGGATAGGATAGAGAGGAGGTGCCTGAGGTTCGAGGTGTGGCTTGGCAAGAAAGGCTATGCAGGTCAGGAACAGGAGAGGACAGAGGGAAGGGTCCCACTAATGTTAGCAGTGGAAAACTTCATATTAACTGAGAAAGATGACTTGGATGAAGATAAATATAGTCCACAAGTGACTTTCTAGACAAAGACAGCAAGGAGCTGTGAGGAAGGGCATAGAGACAGTGGGTTCTGTGAAGAAAAAAAAAAAGCACGCACACGAAGACATAAACAAGATTTCAGCTTGAAGGAACTGGCAGTTCCTCTCTGTCACTAGCATTTACATTGCGTTTCCTCCAGCCTTTACAAAACCTGGCTCCTTTAATTCATTCTAATTCACTCTCTAATGCTTCCACATAGCTCTTTCAGTGCATGTGCAGGCAGTCTAGAAAGCAACAGTTGGACAGCTTTTGACTGAAAGGAAATGTTTTAGGCACAGCTCAAAGCCTGTGGGAGTCAAGAGAAAGGGTTGAATTTCACCTTTAAAAGAAACAGGATGCCAGGAGAGTCACATGAACGCCTAAAACAACTTCTCTGCTTAAACAGAAGATGCATACACCTGAGTTCAGTATTAGCCACAAGCTGGAGCAGGCTGGTTTTAATTAATAGCAGGTGGTGGTTCACTGTTTTGGCAAGAGAACAGATGTGAGTCAAAGTTTTAAGATATTAATGCAGTGTTTGCCTTTCTTAGTAAAAACACACTGTTTTGCAAAGTGTTTTCTAGGACCATATCTGCACAAATGCTGCACGGGGACCTGGGGTCCAAGTGGAACGTCAGCAACATGAGCGCTAGCAGCAGTGAAGGCTACCAAGATCCACGGCTGTAGGAACAAGAGTATAAGCCAGTAGATCAAGGGAAGTGATTAATCCCCTTTACTCAGCACTAGTTAGGCCACAGCTAGAACACTGCCTCCAATTTTGGGGCCCTCTAATACAAGAAGGATGTTGATCAGCTTGAACAAGTTCACCTGAGACCGCCAAGATGGACAGTGGCTGGAGCATACAAGCTGTGAGGAGAGGCTGAGTTAGGAAAGGAGATGGCTTAGGGGGACCTAGAGAAGCCAACAAGTACCTAGGCAGGGCTTATAGAGAATACAGCCATGCTCTTCATTGAGGTACATGGTGGGAGAATGAGATACAGCCATCTGGAGTGGACATATGCTTATACTGGATATACTCACCCTGGGAATAATTAAAGATTGGAACAGGAGCCCAGAGACGCTGAAGAATCTCTGTCCTTGGAGGTTTTCAAGACCTGACTAGACAAAGCCCTGGGTGATCTGGTCTGAATTCAGTGCTGTCCCAGCTTGGAGCAAGAGGTTGGACTACACAATCTCCCAGTAATCTTTCCAACCCAAATGATTTGCTGATATTCTTCAAAAGCACAAGTAACACACAGTGCATGTGTTTACAAAGGAAATACGTTCCTCAAACACTAAATTACAATGCAATTGTTAAAAAAAAAAATCAACCCAACACAGTAACCCACCACATGCTACAAAAGCTCAAATCCTTTCTCACAAACTTTTGCAAAACAGTAATCACATTGGCAAAGACAACAGGCAAGAACTGTGTAAACCAGTGCCATCTACTGAGTTTCAGAGACTTTATGGAGTATTCATCCAATAGATTAATAGCTGTACAAAAGTGTGATGAATCAACAAAATCAGGTGCCTTGTGCAAGCCACCTCAGATGCCATGGCTTGCTCTGCAGAAGAACACAAAACAATGAAAGAAAAGCCACTTTTAAAGTAAGACTGATCTGAAAACAAATGAGATGCAGTTACAGACTGCAAAGTGTCTTATATTTTAAATAGAGATTACAGATTCTGCACTAGTCTTCCACTCGATTTAGATTTCCACTTCCGTCTGATTTACAAGAATAATATCACTCTGCCTTTCACATTAAGTAGTTCTTTTTTTAAATAACATTTCTCAACTAGATATCTTACGGTTTAATTAAATTAAAATTGAAATAGCATTATAAGAATATAGACCATTTAGTACCTGAGACACTAAGCATTCATTCTATTTCATAATGAAATTAATTATGTGAGAGTCACTAACAACAACTGTAATTCCTTACAGATTTAAATTATGTTTTGAATCGGAAGAATGAAGTTCCCAGATGATTTAAATTCTTCAAGATGGTAAAGACAAATTAATGATGTTAATATTCCATATGTCTAAAAATCGGTGCAGGAATGAAATTCTGTGTTAAAGGCAGCAACGTGGACAGCGAAAGCAGAGTAACCTACTTCTAACCTACTTATCTAACCTACTACTTGGACTAGATGATCTCTAGAGGTCCCTTCCAACCCCTACCATTCTATGAATGTATGATTCTATTTTGTCACACTGAAGCTGGGAATATTTTTGGATGAGCTACAGTCCAAGGGTTCAAACTGGGTGCTGGTAAAATCAATGGCAGCCTTGGAACTGACTTCAAGGGCAGGACTTGGCTCTTGCTTCTCCGAATCATGTACCTTCTATCTTTTCTTCAAGAAAATCTCAGATCTGTCTGACAGATCTTTTTTTTCCCAGTCTGACAAAAAGTGAGAATGATAAAAAAAGAACTATAAGGAATGATAAATACAGTATTTCAAAACTGGGGACCCTGCTGTTAATTATCATCATTGCCTCCATAGTTTATGCATATTAAAATTATGCTGGCACTTCTCCTTCGGCAGAAATAGTTTGAAAGGGGATAGGCAAGAGGAATTTCTACAGCACAGCATGCAGTCTGAAAATTCACACACTGCATCAACTGGATAAGACAGCCAATTTCCCAGATATATACGTTCAAGTTTAACTTCTGCAAGAAAAACATTCACATCCATCCCCTTCGTCATACTCAAGGGACATCTCTGTTGGCTGACAGCATCATGCAGGGAATCAAAATGAAGATGCAGGACAACGTTCAAACCAGCATAACCCCCCATATAACCTTCTTTGCCCAGGTCCAGGGCAGTATTTTGGAACTAAATTATAAAACGTGAGCTCTGTTGAGGACGTTGCTTTCCACTACTGAAGCCAACCGAGTGCACAAGGTTCATTTTGTTTCCAGGAAAAAGACACTGATTAATTAAAATGCAAAAGTGTCTTCCTGCCAAACATTCTCCAGCCTTATGTTCAGCTAAGAATAATTAAGGCTCACCCATATCATCCAAAAGGCTGGTAGCCACTCTCAACACATTATCATCTATCACCCAACAAAAGTCCATGTTTGCCGAGGAACAGATTGCAACCAAGTAGATGGGCAGCACGTTAGTCGAGACTTTTACTTGTGTCTAACTCTCACAGCTTTTCCAGTAGAAAAGGCCAATAGCTGCTCTCTTTACTACAGCCATGCCTGGTTAGCCTATAAACGCTACTATTGATAGCATTTGATGCTGTTACTTCTTGGCCTTAACTGCTATTCATTGCATCCTCTCCTGCCGCTGTGGTGCGGAGAAGGAAGGGGCACTTTTCAGGACAGCGGGTGCAATGCAGCAGCAGGACGGAGACCCAAGTGCTGCCCAAGGCTCTCCACACTCCCAGGTCACACTGAAATATGGGAACCTGTATCACATCCACTTAAATCCCATCTGACTTTTATGAGACTAGCCATGCTTTAAATTAAGCATGTGCTCAAAGTGCTTTACTGATGAAAANCCGCTGTGGTGCAGAGAAGGAAGGGGCACTTTTCAGGACAGCGGGTGCAATGCAGCAGCAGGACGGAGACCCAAGTGCTGCCCAAGGCTCTCCACACTCCCAGGTCACACTGAAATATGGGAACCTGTATCACATCCACTTAAATCCCATCTGACTTCTATGAGACTAGCCATGCTTTAAATTAAGCATGTGCTCAAAGTGCTTTACTGATGAAAATAATCACAACCATAGGATTAAAAAGGAGTATTAAAAGAGGGGCAGGAGGGAGCTACACAAGCGTGAACAGGAACTCCCTTTTAGGAGCCCACATTGCAATTTTAGGGCAAGTTTCTCCATCTACTTCCAGAACTAAAACATTGACCTCCTTGAAACAACCCTTTTGGCACTGAAAGGCAAGGAAATGTAGTCATATTAGGATTAATGACTTGAATTAGCTCTTTTGCACCTGTGACTCACTGTATCCATGGCAAAGACAGTAGCTTTGCTTTTATGAAGTAATGCTTGAAGGTTTCTTTGGTGTTTATCTAAGCAAAATCTTTTCTCTCCTTGTCTTACCAAATAAACTACTTAGGAGGGAAAAGTGTCTCTCGTAGAAGTCTCTTGATAAAAAAATGCAAATCTCAAGCAGCTGTAATGAAGACAATCAATTTTAGATTCCTGGTGGCTACCTCCTTCCTGCAAAGCTTTATTATTTTTCATCAAGTATCTACAAGAACCAGACCACGTTTCTAGCTTTCTGTTCTGTTCTCTTCTGTGTAATGAGGGAGAGTCAGGTATATTGCTTTCATTTAATTTACCCTAGAAATTCATTGATTGCAGTTGGTAGACTTCCTAGCTATAAGAGACTGCAAGCAAAATTTGTATGCCTTTTGTATTGCTTACCACAGCAACAGACACCCACCCCAAAAAAAAAAAAAAGGAAAGGGTGGTAAAGTTTTGAGGCAGGGGAGAATATAACATTCTGGAGATGAAATACTGGGTAGCAATACTTAAACAACTAGAACTGTAGACTGCATCTTGTGACATTTATTTAAAGAACTATCTATCTGTGCCAATTATCTGCAAGATATCACAGAAAGGTCTGGAGTAGTCAGGCAAAATTTGTATACAAAATACACTGGAAAAAGTGCAGGTCTATGGAAGGACCAAAACCTATTCTTTAATTTGAATGGTATTTAGTAAACAGTTTTGCAAAGGGAAGGAATGGAAGAACAGAATTTGGAAGAATTGGTTTGTTTAGATATTTGAAAGCAACAATTTAATTCAGAAAGCCACCAAAATATCAAACAAGATTAAAAAGGAAAAACAGAATGATGCATTATGGCAAAACTATACTTTTGATTTTAATTGTGCTGAGAAAACTGCAGTAGTAAGTAAACAAACAGCAGCAACCAGGAACTCCTTCACTATTTTTCATTTTGGCCACTGAACAAAAGAAATTTAATCACTGGCACAGCACTAATCTGAGAACATTTTTAGGCAGCCATATCCCAAATGAGGAAATCTGTAATCTGGTCAAGACTGTGTCTTGTGTTTCCTCTCAGTAAGTGACAAATTCTGTTATTTGATAAATCTGAGGTCTAGAGTCATTCTGGCATCGAGAAGTCAATCCTTGTAAACACGCCAGCCAACCTGCCTTTTCACCAGTGCTTGTGATGGTGTTAGAAAACAACTGATAATTCAAGAATGTTATTCAGAAGGTTTTCCTTTCTTCAGCAGTCCTAGTGACAATGCCAAGCAATCAAAATGCATGTAACTAGCTCCGAAAAAATAAAGGGAATGGACCTAATGGTCAGGATTCAGAAACAGATCTATTAAGCTGCCTGATGATTTCAGAGTTTTCCACAGTTCAGAAACTTCCTTCTTCCAAAGGAAGCAAAGATGCTTATATAGCTATACACTGTTAGGATCCAAGGCTTTACATAAATACTTTAAAGGTTAGCTACCAGAAAAATTCACAGCTTGTCTCCAATTCATAAAGGTAAGTTTAAAAATATTAGAAGACTAAATTGGACTTTACGCAAAAGGTTTCAAATTTTTAAATCAAATCTGCTGTATTTAGTCCTGTTTTTCTGTTTTTAAAATGCGATAGGATGAGCAAGATTGAGAAATCAGTATTAATCACATATGAAAGATTGATACAATGATACATAAGCAGACAAAAACAATTGGCATCTTCATGGTTATTTTTCATGGGAAATTTTAGAATATTTTCAAGGCGAGTATATGATTCTTTGTTTTCAAAATGCTACAGGAAGAAATATATTGCTTACTCACTTCTTGCTGTTTGATGTCATCTATCACAACAGGAATTTAATAAAAAGACATAAACCACTGTAAATGCTTCTGTTATCACAAAGGTTTTTGCTGGAAGTCATAGAACTATGCATTGCACTGGCTTTTAACAGTAAATTTATAACCAAATGCTTGTTTTACACTAGAAAAATTGAAGGCTTGCTGTTGCTTTTGCTTCCGCAGCCTGTGCACATCATACCAGTGTGGTACCGATATGGAAGCCAAGCTCTTACCCCTAAGTAGGGTAATAGCACTTAGAATAAAGTACATGCTTTGACAGACATCTTAGCCCAACAGCAATGCCTTCATGAATCAGTTCAGCACTTTTCCTGCTTCTGCAACTTGTTCAAATTGGAAACTTAAAAACTCCAGTCTGGAACAGCAGGCGTGAAACCCACCTGTCCAACTGAAGTAGTAGGTTTCCAAATGTTTTGAGAAATGTCAGCATGACATATGGCCTCTCAACATCCCACTAGGACTTCCAGCTGTTCGGATATGGCAGGCCTCAAAGAGTTTGGCAAGAAATTTTGCCGAATTAATCTTTACTCTTAACTCCTCGTGAGAAGACACGCGATTGCCTATGCACACCACAAATCAGGCTAAGACACGTTCACTGAGATCTCACTCCTTACCTCCGCTGTCTTTAAAAAATTCTTCGCCATGTTAAGAAGAGATAAAATACCTTACTTACAATCGCAGCTCCTAATTTTGCAGGCTAGAATACTTTGCATGATTTGGTAGCTTACAAATGAATGCACAGAGACAGCATCTGTCAACTCCCTTAGGCAGACTTGCTTAACGGAATGCAATTTCTTACCTGAAAAACATAAATAAGCAACACATATTTACATTTTATTCTGCATAACTTAGTATCTTTAGTACCCTAAATTGCACATGAAACCAGTTCTTCCTATTAAGCATGCAAAGATGCTGCATCACTTCTGTAGAATGTTTTTAAAATCAACAGTAGTTTCCAATTAAAAAAGCTCAGATGTAAATATTTATACCAAATACAGAGACGTGATTAACATTCTTACCAGATACAAGCTCACTGGAGTACAACGCTTTCCATAATTACGCCCCGCTTACGGACCAAAGTCATTTGATTCCCCCAGGAATCAGGAGAAAAAGAGCGCCACTCTGAGCAGCCCAAGGGCTACCACTTGAACCACAACAGTCACGGACCTCCTAAAGGTCCTCCTTCCCACAAGGAAAGCCCTCTGGGACATGAGGCACAGCACGGCACATGCTCCTGGGAACACCCTCCCCTGCTCTGGAGTTTCATGCACTGATCACAATTGCAAGACACAGTCCTGGCATGAGGGGACGGGTAGAAGACATGCACAGACAAGTCTCAAGCAGTGCATGAAGCTTGGTGCTGACCAGCGTTCTGGGGAAACGAGACAGCGTTTTAATTTTCCGTCATGTCCCACTCACATCCAGTCTGCAGTCTCTATCCACCTGGATCAATTCGTATTGAATGTGAACTGCAGCCCTGAGGCTCTGCTCAGGTATTAAATGTTTTTGGTGCAAGTCTCAGCAGTAAATAGGAACAAACTTATAAAGCCTAGAATGATCTGAAATCCACAGGGGTCTAGACAGAATCCATACAGTTGCCATGAAGACCTTGACTGCAGTCACAGATTAATTATACTCATTTTAAAAAGGTATTAACATATAAAGCTACCACAAGGGACAAAACCCAAAACACAAAATAAGAAAACATCAATAAAACGCTAGAGCTTTTCACTGACATCTTCAAGAAGCAATGGAAAGCCAAGTCAAACAGCCAAAGTGCAAATGCCTGGGAAACTACGGGAACAAGGAATGGCCATGTGGTGCCTCATCTCATGTGGGTCCACAAAACTGTATCTCCTTTTTTCCTCTTCCTCCTCAAAATACCTTCCAATTCTGCTATTAGAGGCAATGGAAGAAAACGTCAGTGATCCTGGAGTCTGGCTTTTGGTGTACATAACAAGAAATCTTCAAAAAGACCAGGAAAAAAGGTCTGATTTTCTAGTAGCTGCAAACAAGCCATCCCAGCTCCCTGGGTTCCTCAGGTAGAACTGTGGGAAAGATTTCTAACCCTCCCTGAGCCCACATCCAACTCTATGTCGTTTCTTCTCCAGAAAGTTTTTAATTACATTTTAAATACGCAAACGTGTGGTAGGCTTTCGGAGTGGAGTCTTGGCTTAAGTTGAAAAAAATAGGTATCCATCAATCTAACCAAAGTATCTGTAAAGCACTTGTTTCTGCAGTATTTATGCTCTTCTTTCTCTGAAGAAACCATCCCATATTTATTAATTAAACTGACAAAAGTTCAACTTCACTACACAGGAAACTTGGAAGAGCTCCCCACACCCCATATCTTCAAATGTGAATTTCTGCAAGTACCTAAATCTGTATCTTCCGGTGAGGCACTTCAAAGACAAAATTCCCTGCTGTGTTTAAGAACACAGTAAGAGACTCAGTTCAAAATACTTCAACAGATTTTCTGATAAAGCTGCATTTGCTGGGTTCTCCAAAGTTTCTCCAAGTTCAAGGAACATCCTTGAATATTGTTAGGTTGGAGCGGATGCATTTTATGTTCCCCACAAGTTTGCAACATAAGACAATATCTAAATGCAACTGTCTACATCTGAATGACCTGGTGGTCTTCAGGGCTGCCTCAAACCACATCACCCGGTGGCCGAAGGAACCCTTTATTAAAAGATTATTGCAAAAAATTGCCAAAAGACTCAATCATGGATGAGAGAAAACAGCCCTGCTCCCTCGGGGGCAGTGAGAGCACCAGCAAGTGGAGGAGGAATAACACTGCCAGTTCGGAATGTGTTCAACCCAGCCCTGGATGAGGGGGTCAGAGTAATAGAAAACCATGCTCCCTGGCAAGCTGCTGCATGTGCTGCTTTTTGATGCAAAGCACAAGGTGAACACACACCAGGTGGAGGGCTGATCAGCTCTCACAGCTGTCCTTGTATACAGCAAACCCTATCGTTCATGGAAAGAGTGGACTTGCAAGACGCTGCTGAAATGTGGTTCAGGAGCAAGATTAACTCAAGTATTGCTATAGGTAAGGATGGAGAAAGGGGGGATTTTTACACGCAGGAAGAGATTTAAAGAATGAACCAGAGAGGCTTGACAACAAGAACCTGCTTCCTGTCACTCAGAGCTGTGCACAATTATACCAGCACGTACAGGCCAGAGACCAACTGTATTAGGGTTTTCTGAAAGCACGTGGCTTCTTCCCTCACCCACTAATCTCATAATTCACAGTTACCATATCTAACATACATAAATGCCAGGAATTATCGTAGGCCATTGTGGAAGAGCAGTGCTATGCCAGGCAGTCATTGTGTGTAATTGCATCAAGAGCTGTTGATGACTAAATGCTACGAAACAGAAAACAGAGATGGGCTCCCAAGCGTTTGCTGGCTGCCCCGAAACGCCTGCACGCTGGCCACTCTCTCCCAATAAGAAGGGCATCATGCAGCTACACAGCAATCACCAAAGAGATTATCAGATATAGATCCAGCACTGCCACAGAGCACGAGAAGAACGAAGTCTCTCTAGTACATTTAAATATAATGACAGATCATTCTACTTGTCTGGCTCAGTTAGGCTCAAATGCTGGTTTTTGTTACAGATGTTTTCTGCAGGAGGGCTCAAAACTGACAGGTTTTAACCATATTTGATGGAAATTTGACACAGAAGTTGCTGGCTCAGCTCAACATTACATGGAAAGAAAAGTAAATTTATTTCAACTTCACAGGCGCTGATGTTGAGTTAGGAAGTGTCCCAAGCCTAGCTGTTAATTCTCAGCATCACCTCTTGGTTCCCCTGCAGAGGCGAGATTTCACCTCATCCTCCCCCCCCTTAAATACAGGGCATCGTTCCCTCCTGCAGAGCATTGCTCACTGACACACCAAGCTGCTACATCTGAGGTTGTCCCACACAGTGAGAGGTGTCATTAACGTGTGACAGTGACATGTGGCTCTGCACAGCATCATTTCAATGTCACAGGAAACCTGATATAGTTTGAGGACTTCTATCTAAAGTGTGACATTCCCATTTAAAACGCGTACGTTTGGGACAAGGAACAGAAGGACTTAACTGCTTGATGTTGGGCTGGCAGAATTGCTCATAGCCATAAAGGAATTAACTAAATGTTTTTCAGAGAAACCTACAAATAAACCTTGCACCAGCACCTCCTTCATAGAATCATAGAATCATAGAATGGTAGGGGTTGGAAGGGACCTCTAGAGATCATCTAGTCCAACCCCCCTGCTAAAGCAGGTTAGCCTAGAGCAGGTTGCACAGGAATGCGTCCAGGCGGGTTTTGAATATCTCCAGAGAAGGAGACTCCACAACCTCTCTGGGAAGCCTGTGCCAGTGCTCTGTCACCCTCACAGTAAAGAAGTTCCTCCTCATGTTCAGGTGGAAAATTCATATTTGCCACTACTTCGGCAAAGAGTCTTTCAGAGAGATTTTCAAAGGTTGTATTTCTCCCTGACCTTGCTACTGGCATGGAAACATGAGGAGACTTGCAGGGGCCCATCCCTAAGAGGTCCCCAGGACCTCGGTGCAGACCTGTCAGTCCTGGTGACATTGGCCCCAACTTTGCCACTAAGCTGCCAGGTAGTCCTGGGCAACTCACCACACCTCGGCCCTCCCTCTGCACCCTAGGTCTGGCCCATAGACCTGTCTCTGCCAGGTCAGGGCTTGCAGGGCACAGCAGCTGACTCCTGATCCCACCTAAGGCACTTCCAGCACATAAAGAAGTAACAACAAAGCTGGCTTTGACTGCTAAATGGTGGGTCTTTAAAAAGACTTCCCTGTCTTGCTCATTTCAGAGTAAAACAAACATTTAGACATCAAATATGCCACTTTAGCCTTGGTTATACTCCAAAATATAAACTGCAAAGTAATTGAAAGGGACAGGTCTGAATATTTAGCTGACCTTTCCCAGACACTTCTAATTTCATTGGTGAGTTAATGTATGAGAAAATCCTGGCAATGAATGCCCTGTTTATACCAGAAATCTTACCATAAAAACAATGTTCTTAAAAGAAAACTGAAATTATCCTGATATGCCTTTATGATTATGACACAGAGACTTGGGGAAACAAACATCAGCAATTGAAATGGGGTAGAAAACTAAAATACCGCACAGTTAGGCTTGCTTGCATCGAATGGTATGGAGGAGTACAGCCGCTGCAGGCTCTACATTGCAGCTATGTTATCTTAACAACTCGCTGGAAGACCGTGACCACAGCCAAACAAGTTCATATGTCTCTCTGATTTCATGGTATGCAAGCAATAAAAGATGAACAAGAATCTTTACGTTATTTCAAAACTTTAAAAGAACACCATACTGTGTAAATCAGCATGAGGAACTTGTTTAAAAATTCAGTGTTATTTTAGCAGCAATAGCTTTCACTAGCAGCTTTCTGAACACAGCTGTGTATCAAAGAAATTATTTTCCTAACATTTATTTCTTCCAAAGGCTAAAAAGTGTCATGGCTAAAAAAGTCATGACTGCAACCTTAGGTACAGACTAGCACTCATCCTAAGGCTTAGCTAAGGGTGCCAAAACCTTAGGCAAGTTAGGTGTTTACTGGTAGCCAATAAAAAAATGCCAACGTGAAACAGCAGAAGTTAACATATCTGCAGTCAAATTAATATTCCAGCAGCCTGGAGAGCCAGTAGTCTCTCAGCTGTTTGAGTAACTATTGACAGCAAATGAGGTCAGTTAACCTGAATTTCTGATGAAATCTGGAAATGTCTGGTATTGAAACACTCACATGAAACAGTGCCAAACACTTTGTGAAACCATGATTGTGCTTCAGCCCCCCGCCCCAGCTGCAAAACTCCAGCCCTGAGGGAAGACTCTCCAATCCCACCTATTGCAGAGGACCAGGCGGACAGACAAGGAAAGAGCACGGCTGTACACAGTAGGTAGCACTAACACAGCTACAAATGCTGTTCTGCAGCACTCAAGATAAAGTAAATGAGATGAATCAGATTTGGACCAAAGATTCAGCTCTGTGTTGCTACACTAAAGCTCAAGAGAGGACACAGAGAAAGGTACTGAGGGAATTAATTATTACCAAAGTTGCTGCAGTGCAGACTCTCCATTATTCACAGGTGGCTGCTAACAGAGCAATTGCTCTGCTGCGAAGGGCCCCCCACTCCTGGCCTTACTGCAACTAAATGAGACCTCAGACAAAGGTCATTCAACTTGAACAACTTACAATAAACCTACCCTTCCCTGCTAGCGAAAGCAACTAACTTGCCAAATACCTTTCTGCGCAGGAGAGGAAGAAGACAGGAAACACTGCCCTGGCATATGTCTGATTAAGCCAGAGCGAGCTCCATCTTCCCTTTTGTGGGGGAAGAGCAGTTACATTAAGGTGGCAGGAGGGGGTGACTCTCACACCTGCCAAGGTCTAACCTCAGTTTTGACAGAGTGACTAAAAGCTGTTGGAAAAAATGACCAACCAATCTGAAACCTTAAGCACCNGGGGAAGAGCAGCTACATTAAGGTGGCAGGAGGGGGTGACTCTCACACCTGCCAAGGTCTAACCTCAGTTTTGACAGAGTGACTAAAAGCTGTTGGAAAAAATGACCAACCAATCTGAAACCTTAAGCACCAAAAATCACAGCCCTAAAGCTTCAGGTCTGACTCTTCTCCAGCACGGAGTCATCTCCAGCGCAGTTCCCAGACCTCCAGCTGCTGCATTACCAGCTGGTGTCATTTGCAGCAACAAATTCTAAGGCATGGGCAAGAGACATCAAGCCATTTTGTTAATGAAACCTTCAGTCCCTTCTGAACTGATCTGAATTTTCACTACTGACTCCAAGCATTTATGTTACCATCATCCTAAACCCTCAGAACTGCCATCCCTACATCCCAATGCTGTCATAAATTACCTAAAGTTCAGGGCAACGGAACGAAGCACAGACAAGCTGATGTCCAGAGATACATTGCTGAAGAAATAAATTTTCCTTCACTGCATAAGATTCTAGGAATGCGCCGTTAAAGTGATCAAAAGCTTAGTATTGGTGCCACTAAATCTCTGAGGGTTGCCATTTTGGGTGCCTATTAAGGGGTTATATTTATGTTATAAATCACCTTACCGCATTCCATGGAGAGCAATTTTAACACTAGAATCATATCCCTTAACTAGTTTTTATATGAAATTTAAAGGCTGAAGAACAGTAATGGCACTATTAAAGACACCTACTTTTTGCTTCCTGAAAATAATAGCATGCTACAGAGCCATGAAAAGAGAAAATGATAGCAGTGCTAACCTGTAATAATTACACTAATAAAGAGAAAATAGCACTGAAGAAATTATGGGGGGAAAGACAGTAAAATTTCTGTGTCTAGCTAAAGCACTAGCATAACCTTTCAGAGAATGTATTTGCAAAGTATATAAAAAGTTCCAGTTATTTCAAAGGTTACGATTATCGCCTTCCCTTATTTAAATTGACACCAGTTATTACTATACTTTCTTGGTCCAGAGTTTAAAAAATACAAGGAACAGACACTCTAGATATAAAATTACAGTGTTATTTGTTATTACGCTGTTATTAAAGTGATATTTACCGAGTTTGGGCTGCTTTTCCCCCTCTCAAGTGTAAGATTCAGCAAGAAACAGGAAAAGCCTGACTTCATGACAGAATCAGCTAATGTAATTTGAACTTCCTACATTTTCAGTGAGATGGAGTGAATAGAAACAACACAACCCCATGAGCACAGGCACCCAGCCACCAAGCTTTGGTGCCAAGGCTATGGACGTCAGTCTTCCTGCCACCCCAGGAAAGCTGTGGGTCCTCCTGCCCCAGCAGCTCCTCAACCTCCCTGCTTCCAGCTGTGACCACCTCCCTTGCAGACCCTGGGCTTCTCTGGACACAAGCTCCTCACTGCAATGTGTATCTGCATGGGGGTCCTCAACTTTAGGTGTATTAAACCTGCTCTCAGCCAGCAGCTCCTCCTGGGTTACGTGGAGGGCTGAAGAGGTATCTCCAAGACTGTGGAAGGAGAGAGCTGCAGGCAGCAAGGAACAAAATGTGGCTATGGGGAGGGAAAGGTCTGAGCCTTCTTGCCAGACGTGTCTCTGATGCGCACATGGCCCCATGGCAGCAACAGCAAGGAAGATCAGCCAAATACTCTTTTTTTTCCCAACCCTAGACAGCTATAGGTACAGAAAAGGAACCCTGGGGTAGATTTCCCAGCGTACTACCACGCACACAGAGCGCCCACAGGGCATTTCAACACCAGGAGTATTTTTGTGTTTATAACCATGAGTAACATGCATGCAGTTATGGCAGTGCTATTTCTCCTAATCACTGCATCTTGTAATGCAATACCAGAAAGAAATACTTTTTTTTCAGATTGCCAGAGTGAAATATTTGTTTCACCTTGTCAAATATAACTAAAATTGCTGATGGCTCACAGCTGTAATCCACTATTTCATGTCAATAACCGCACAAGGTAGTTTATGCAAAGCCTCTATCATGTGGATGATTTGTTGAAATTTCAAAATAAAGGACGAACAACATTATGGCATTTGTTCATAAACAAACAGCAAAAACTCTGCCTCATTCTGTTAATTGTAAAGATATGCAGTACTTGCACCTTTGCTTCCTACTGACATCATCTTTACCAAGAGCTGTCAGCAAAACCTGAAAAAAGAGGGGGAATAACAGACAACTTGATGAGCGCAACCAAATTTAAAGAGTTCACGCTGTTGCATTCAGCTATATATATCACACATCATTATTCACCCTGAGAAGCCTCAAGTGGACACATTAGCAGAAACCAGTTCCCCAAGACACAGCTGAACACGTAACAGATGAAAAGGCAAGGTTTTTCTGCACTTGCTTCAACTTCTACTTTACAAAAATTAACGAAGAATCCAAGCATAGCCTAGCCATCCGTATGACTTACTCCTCCCTCAAGCACCAGCAAGTACGATTCAGAAGAAACCCAGCACTAAAACATGTCATTAAATGCAAAAGAAAGGACCTGTGATTAAAATGCAACGTTAGCTCAAACCAAAAATCTGAACAACATAAGCAGGGACAATAAGGAGGGTATTAAAGTGTGCATCCTGAATTACATGGAAGAGCCAGCCCTCATAGTAATATATCTAAAGAAAAGCAGTTTGGAGACATCAGCGTAGAGGTGTCTGAAACACCTCACAGTTTGACAAGCACTACCTGTTCCCACTTACTAATGTGATGGGAAATCTTTCCATTTTTAAAAGGTCTAGCCCATTGAAAGTGTCAGTAAAATTAATCTTAACCATCAGGGGAAAACCTGCAATCCTTAGCTGCCAGCCATCACATCTCCTGGAAGACAGTGCCCATCGCCTGTCTCTGCAACTGAATCTCTGTTGTCAAGAGCAACTGGTAGTGTTGGAGATGGAGAGAAGAGACAAAAAACAAGAGGCAAATGCTTCTTTGCAGCAGTGGAGGAATGCACAAAATGCACAACAGAGATGCTGCTATTCTGCTATTTCAAGAGGCTTTCTGTGGCTCTCGTCTCCAAAACCTACCTCACCTAACCATGAAGGGCTCATGACTCATTGTGAGAGACTGTCTTTGCTGAGACACTAATTTCATAGAATCATAGATAGATGGAGACACTAATTTCTTGTGATCTCTCCAGTGCAAACTGAAGTTCCACCATATTAAGTGGAGGAAATGTTCCTTCAACAAGGGGGGGTGAATGAGCACCTCATCAGGCAGAGGCCCTCCTCCGTAGGTCATTCTCCAGGGACTGAAATTACTAGAGCTACGCTTTCTTCTGACTGTAATATTCACAAACTAATTTTAAACTTTATGCTGCAAGTTAAGTTTAGCTAAAAGGAAGCACTGTAGGACTGGGTGAGATTATTAAGCATTGCCAGATCTCCAAGGACTTGTGCCACACAGAGTCTTCTGGGAAAAAAAAAAGTACATCCACATTAGCTAGCTGGGAATAAACAAAAAATACTCGAGCAACTGGCAACAGCTGAATCTACAATTTCCTTTTCCTTTTATATTTATTTTGGGAGGGTATGTAATTATGTTCAGAAAGATAATAGTCCAAAATAGAGCAGGCACAAGCACTAACCCCTTGGTTGAACCAGGCTAACAGCACAGGGGCAGATCCAGCTCAGGGATCAAGGAGATGTTCTGTTCCTGCAGCCCCATTTTATTTTTTTTAATCCTGTCTCTTCTTTGGATTTAAAATTCAAAATAGCTGTTAAAACTGAAGTCAAAACTAGTCACCCACTCACAAATGACCCCCCTGTAACACTTATTTCTTTCCCTGCTAACTAACCTCACTCAGAAATCTCGTTAGGGGTCCGATGAGTAGAAGGGCTACATAAAAGACAGATGAAAATGAGAATAAGGTAGATAAAAGAAAAATGCTGAGACCCTGGGAAGAAACTGTCATTAAAAAAATATAAAAAAAAATTTGAATATCTAAATGTAGGGTAAAAATCAAACTATTTCAAACACAACAAGACCTGAAACATTCCAGCTTATTTTGTTTCCTCTTAATGCCACAGGGGATACAGTAAAGGAGTGGTACATTGGCCCAATGGTAATGCTGAGTTCAACAGCAAATATAGCAGGTTGCTTCCTCCCCCAAAATGAGAAGCCACTTCATCTAAAAGGAGGCATCCATTAGGTACAGGCTGCATGGCAAGTCTGACTCCAAAAGGAAGTTCATTGCAATGAACCTGCACTAGAGCAGTTCTTGAGGGCCTGCAGCCCCTAGGAAGGGCCCACACTGGACCTGGGCAAAAGCTGAGGAGGACAGAGCAGGAGAGAAGAACTGTGAGGGACTGAGCACAGCCCTGTTCTCCCTGCGCTGCTGGGGGAGCGGGCACAGGGGAGATGGGAATGATGGAGGGAAGCTGAACTTGGGAAAAAGGGCCTGGTGGGGGGGGAAGGCATTTAAATTTGTCTTTGTCAGTATCCAAGCCTGGTTTAATTGGCTATAAATTATTTTTCACCAAGTTGAGGCTGTTTTGCCTGTGACTGTAATTGATAAGCAATCTCCCTGCCTTTATTTCAACCCACAAGCTGTTCCATCTTATTTTCTCCCCTTGTCCTGTTGAGGAGTGGGAACAAGAGAGCACCTGGGTGGGGATATGGGAGCCGAACAAGGTCAACCCACCACAGGGCTGCAGCGTGGATACCTGCTCCAGCATGGTCTCCTCATGGGCTGAGGGGAAATGCCTGCTGTAGCACTTGCAAGTCCTCCGCCCCCTCCTCCTTCTCTGACCCAGCTGCACGGAGGGCTGTTTCTCACACTTCTCTCCTCACTGCCGTGCAGCATTTTGCCCTTTCTTAAATACATTCCCACAGAGGTGCCACCAGCAGTGCTGAGGGGCCCAGCCGTGCCCTGGAGAGGGGCCCTGGGAACCTTCGGGAACCACTATGGCTGGCACAGGGCAGCCCCGGCCTCCCCTCGCAGAGGCCGCCCCTGCAGCTAACACCTTGCCTCTAAAACCCAATACACAAATACATCATCATGAATAAGAGCAACATCCCTCTCTCCCCGCAGATCCACAGCGCTATCTTTCTGCAAACTCAGAATTCACCTCACAGGACTGTGGCGTTCTGACAGGCCGTTAATGTCAAACTCCTGCTATAGCCATTGCCGCAGCAAGGACAGACTCTATTACCCAATAACTTTATGTCATACAAGGCAGAAGTGAGAGCCAAGATTACCTCCCCCATGTTAAGAGAAACTTCTAAAATAAGGGGCAAACCATGGTCCCGCTGGCTCGTACCATCCGCATACCTCCATGCCTGCCGTAGATTTTCCTCGTGTGCAAACAGAGCAACCCCCACTGATCACCTGCACCCAACCTGAACAATCTCTGGAAAAACTTACTCACACCTGGAGTTATGAACAATGAATCTGCCAGAAAAGGCTTTATTTCCCGCCTCCCCCCATAAAACACTACCAAGAAGTGTAACTCCCAATTCAGCTAGGAATAGGCCTAATTTTATGTTTGCGAGCAATGCAATCACCTGCGAGCATGTTCATGGCCCCTCCTGATTTACAACTGAAAATGAAACAGAAACTCGGGGGGGTTTTGGGTTTCTTTCAGGGTTTCCGGTTCTACTTTTGGAATTCAAGTGTTCCATCTCTGTGCACTGCAGCCATGAGGTGATTTGCTGAGTGCGCTTATAAAAGACCAACTCGAAAGAAAAAAAAAACATCAGAGGCAAAAAAAGTAAATAGGCACTCACGCATATTAGTATGTTCTTCAACAGGTCTCTTTGTGGGAGTTTGATGGATTTGCTATATCCACTGAGCATCAGCAAAGGGATGAGACCTCCCATTCAGGCATATAGGGCTACTGAATCAGAGGATAGTATCAGCAAAATAATCAAACAAACATCAGTTCCCACTATTTTTTTGGAGCTTGTCACAGTCACTGAAACTTGTGACACTGCCATCATGGCCACTCCGCTCGCTGGGAGAAAGTTAAAATATTGTAATACTCTCTGGACCCTACAGGGAACAAGTGTAGATCAACAGCATCTTCATGTCTCACACCATTTTGACAGCCCGTTGCCAAGGGAAGTGTCCAGATAAGGCATAATGCATTACACAGAGACCACTTGTAAGCTGTTGTGCAGTCACTTGAGTTTTCTTTCTCTTCATGATCACTAGAGCTTGCAACCCATTAACCTGTTTGACTCCCTGCCTCCTTGCGAACTCTTCTCCTTTCAAACACGTTATTGCAAACAGAAACCACAAATTATGCCAGAGATGCTCCTTAAAGCCTCATCTTCTCAAGGTTTTCCGCTCCATATGACACACAACTTACACAAAGCAATAACACACATGTGCGAAGGCAGAGTGAAGTCGAGCACTCGTTCCCACTTGTGTGGGGAGGCATGTGCTCACTTCACCAGGTTTGCTACTGAAATATCTTAACAAAAGAGGCAAGATTAAAAGGGGGCACCGCAGCCATAGATGATGGCAACATTCTTGCTCTTAACATCATGAAGACAAAGAAAACACACTTCTCTGCAAAGGCAGCCTTGCTCCTTGCCCAGGTAAAGGGTCCTGCCCTTGTTTTAACTCCCATGTGTAGAAGGCACAGGGTAGTGAGCAGATTTAATCATAGCCCAAAGGATGACAAACGGGCATCACCCAAAAACCAATTACAAACACATCATCCTGTTTTAACAGCAGCAGTGTTGCCATCTTGAGTTTTTCTTCTTTGCTGTGAAAGCAATCATTCTTACGCAGCTCCAGACACCTGGTCCCATGGGGTTCTCAGCCTTTGCTGCTTAAAAAGCAACAACGGACAAAGTTCATGAATGGAGCTAGAAACCATGGCGTGGCTGTCCACTGAAGGGTTAAAATCATAGCTGGCAAAAAAATCCAAAACATAGATTTGGATTTCCCACAGATGCTTTCAAGCTCCACTCTCCTCCTTTATTTAAGAGTTTGTTTCACTATTTTTTAACCATAACAAAAGATCAAGCACAACACTGTCTTAGCTTCAAGAATTACTTTGATTTAAAGGCCTCCATACACCAGTACATACTTATAACTAGAGAGAGAGAGAGGTGATTTTTAATTTTTTTTTCTAAATCAATACAATTACATTAGTTATAAACTCAAACGTAAACACAGGGATAGGGGTAAGAAAGTGACTTATACTGCCAACAGCCCATTCCTGTTCTCACCTGGGAGCAGCCAGACTGCACATTACCACACTACAGCTACCCCCGTATTAGGGCACCGCACACGTGTATTTACAACAACTGTACCATTAACTCAGATGGAGCCAGAGCCAGGCAACCCTCTTGTTTGCTTTTTACTCCTCATCAAGGCAGCTAACCCACTGCCAGCTCCACACTAGAAAAACCTCTGGTGTCACTGCGCCTCTGGGCTGGGGTCCAGGGTAACAGGGTGGTGCCAGCTGAAGCCCTTCATCCAGCCACAGCAGCGCTGGCCAGGCTCCACTCCTGTTACGGCACTGTATTTCACTAGGGCCAAGGCAGAAGATATGAAGAGCCAGGAAAAAAAAAAAATCGTGCTGATAAACAGCTGGGTTGGCAACACCAGGAATGCTCGAAGAGCGGAGCACACAGCATGGCGCGCTGGTAAGGGGCTGCTTTTACACACCTGGCTTCTCGCATCACGCTTGTGCGTCCAAAATGGAAAACACAGATGGGCCTCGTACCCTCCATCCAGCGACCCCTCCCCGTTCAGCAGAGCATTTCAACCCGTGTTTGACTTTAAGCTTGTACTTAAATCCCACCCATTTAGATAGGACTTAATTACATGCTTGACTGCTTTTCTCATCTGGGAGAAGGGTAAATACATACTTAATATGGTTTGATGAACTGGTACCCAAGGCAAGTAAGACCTATTTTGCTAAGCTAATGCTGGGACTTGATCATATAAAGAAACGCATCTTAGAGAAAGATTTCTACCACTGTGCGTGAAGGCCCTTTTCCTCAAGCAGACAGCTGTCTGTTTCAAGCTGGACTTGCAAATATGTCCACTTTTTACTTTGTGTTGTGCTGGAGTAGAAAACTGCAGAAAAGTGAAAAAGACTTTTCCAGGCACCCCACAAGAGATGAGGGAAGATACGCAGACCATATGGCCAGGAATGCTCTGCACATTGTACTCACTGCTGTCTGCAACACCAAGGTCACCACTGGGGTTCCGTTATGCTCCCAGGATGAAGAACCAACCAAAGATTTTTAGCATCTACTCTGGACGAGTACTGCATACGATTATGTTGTCCATTAAAATCAGGTGTTCCCTTCATCGGTTGCAAACGTTACTGCTAAAGCAAGAAGTCTGAGAACAAAAATACAGAACAAGCTATTACAGATGAAATTAGATCACTAGGGCCAGGAAAGGAAATCAAAATATTATTCAGGTTTGTCATTTTATTCATGGGAGATCAAAATGAAAAGATAAAGAAATCCCAATACCATATGACAGAAATATGTGTTATTGCATTGCTCATATGATAGTCATAAAAGTAATAAAGATCATAAAGCTGAGAAATCTGCAGAATAGCTTTAAATACAACTGAGATTACCCATTTTATTGGCGAACATGATCTTCATTTAGAACTAATGAATATACTACACAAATATACTAATGAATATACTACTATAAAACTGTTCTGTAGTATGCAAATTTATGGTTTTTTAAAAAAAAAGTGTAAAACGAAGCTCTTTCAACAAAATAACCAATAAATAAAAGCCCACATCTGTTGTAATTGTATCAGTTTGCAAGAAGATTTAATTTTGTTGGCAGGGACATAAAAACTTAGGGCATGCATACCACTAAAATAATGAAATCCAGCTTTACCCATCAGACTTAAAAAAAACACCCAAGAAAAAAGAAAAAAAAAGAAGATAACAATGAAAGCTAGTGCCCCTCAGTGGAACCACAGATTTAATAGAAACCATGTTTCTGTGTTGCCTAAAGCCAGGAGCAGATGAAAGACACTTGTGCGATTAGTTAACAAGTGGTCATTTAATCTCCCCCCAACAAGCCCTCCTTTTCAATTTCAAGTTCTCCTGTTGCCACTCAATGTTTGAATGCCTGGTTCAAACGTGGACCTGGCTCTGCACAGATCACACAGGTCTGCATGCCTAGGAAGGACACAGATCCCTTCACTTTTGCCAGTAAAACTAGCAAGTACTTTACTGACTCACAATAGTATTTTCTTCTGTTCTTCAGGAATTTAATACAAGGATTATCTTAGATGAATGTTTAAGGAAAAAGACCTTAATAAAGGATGCTTCCAGCATATGGGAGGTACATGATCCACCTCACCTAAATCCACTACCTGAGTAGCTCCAGGAAACAGATGTTGGAAAATGTTGTTATAAAAATTCACCACAAACCTTCTAACTCCATGCAACTTGCTCAGTATCTTTACTAAACAGTAAATGTCAGGCAGCTCATCTTTTTTTCAAAGACCAAGAAGTTATTTTGATTTATCTCTTGTTTACCTGAAAGCAAGAACTTAAACACAGGCAGCTTCTCAAGAGAGCATGGCACGCGGGACATAAGCACGTGCTTAAAATGCATACAGGCTAAGAGGCAAAACCAGGTTCATCAAGCTACATGCTATGCAATATTCTCTGCAGTGCTTATGGCTGGTGTTAACCCCGAGTTTGCAATACAGGTTTTGACTTGCAAAGCATCCTTTATGATTACAGGCTTGTCAGAATTAAAATAGGCAGTATGTGATCTCTAAACTTGAGCCTCCAAATAGGTCTGGCTCTTAGTTCTCGCCCTAGTCTTAAGTCCCGAGAAGCTCTCACATTATAGCAAAGTATAATTTGTAATACTTGCATTTAAACCACGTCCTCTTAAAAGGAAAGTTCTGGTTGCATTATGCCTTGCAAGTACAATTCATGAGAAAAAGCAGAAAAGAAAAAACCAACACCATCTCTTGCCCCCCCCACCCCCAACTCCCGCCTTCCCTTATCCAATCACTTAATGAAAAATTACTCAAAGGCGCCTTTAAGGCCAAGGAACACACTCTCAGCCACTTGGTTTCCAGCCATTGACTTTCAAATGGATTGCTGAAAGCAGTGTAAATTTCTTAAATTCCACAACAGTAGCAAGTTACTGAGCCTCCCTTTCATCTCAACTACTCAATTTATGCTCCGGCACACATTACTGCAGATATGACCTCTTCCATCACCAACCAGTGACGTTGCCAGTATTAATGCAAACAGCCTTGCTCTACAGCTACGTGTGAACAAATTGATTCAACTCATCTTGAATTGACATTAAAGGGTCCCAATTAGCCTCTAGAAAGGTTTAGAGCAAATATTTTTAGCTGTCCTAGACTGAAGTAATCAACATTTCTCCTGTCTGGCATTTGTGTTTCAAGTCTGACAGCTCAAATACTGATTATTCACTGTTCAGCCTGCTGAATCAGAAACAGTCATATACTAGATTAATATCTTCTCTGATTAGTCAGTCAAGTTATAGATACAGGTTTTGGGCACAAGTTAGTAAGACATAAGCACTAGAAGTCTGAGTAGTTCAAACCTCCTTTAGCATAGCTCTTAAGAACATGTCTGCACTGCATAGGTTGCTCATGTGTTTTGCTTAATGGGAACTCTTAAGAACAAGAATCACTTTATAATTCAGGAGAATTTTTTTGTTTTCATTTAAGCATTACTCAAAAATCACAAATTAAAGTCACACTGTTGAATCCTAGAGAATTTTTTTTTTTTTCATTTAAGCATTACTCAAAAATCACAAATTAAAGTCACACTGTTGAATCCTATTTGGTATTCATTTCTCTACCTGAATGGGTGTCAGGCGAAGCAATAAAGACTTACGAAGATATAACTCATCTTTCACAAAGAAAAACGTCCACATTTCCTAAAAGCTAGGGTTCAAGCCATTACAGAGCACTATTGGTCACACGTTCAGAGGTGGCAGAGTCACACAGCCTGCAGTGCATAAAAATCTCAGACTGCACATCGCTCTCTCTTCTTTTCAATGTAAATTAATGCTGCTTTGCAATCCAATTAATAGATTTCAAATTCAATGTTCACCCTGACTGTACCTGATGGGAACAATCAAAACAAGTCAATGATACAGTCTTTGCAGTATTTACATTTAAATACAATATATCCCACAAAATCGAAGTGAATGACCAAGTGCCACAACTTTCAAACCTGCTGGCATCTCTCACCTCAACATCCCAAATCCCTGAGGGTTTCCCATCATCCCTTGGAGACTAAAGGGGCACATCTTCCAGCCTAAGAAAAATCCTCACTGTAATGAGACAAGAGTGGAACAGGAATATTTATTTGCATGAACTCTACAGGACTAAGAGACATCCGTGACATCTGTATTCTGTAAAAGGATTGTCACAAATAAATTAATAAATAAAATCGGTGTGCAGAAATTGCTGCTCACCACGAGAGGGCACTTTTTAAAAACCTAAAGCAGAAAACTCCTACTTAGGAGCAGATGCTGTTCCAGTGAGGGAAGAAAGGGTTTGGGGACAGAGGAGGTAAGTGCTCAGGGAAGAGCCAGCATAAAGATTAAAAAACATAAGATGTCAGTAAGTGCACTCAAGCTTAAGACAGGACAAACATTCCTGTGACAGACTGATCATTTCTTCACTGGCACCGGTGCTGTGTGGACGCTAAAGGTACTTCACGTCTGGTGTCGTCTGGAAATGTCAGCTACAATTTCAAAATTCTCACTAAGTCAACTCTGCATTTCTCTTCTTACTAAGTGAATGATTAAGAAATACAGTTAAGCTGCACTGAAAAGTACCAATATCAAAATATTCTAAGGAAAAGAATCATTCACCTTTCCCTTAAACTCCAGAATAACATACGTTACCCTGCCGGCTTTACTTCTGAGCTACATTTATCAAGAATACTCTGGAAACCTGCTGCAGACAGGGCAGAAGCAACATTTCTGTTCTAAATGCTGCACATTAGCTGAGAAAGGAGACCTGCAGAAAGGTCATTAATTAGCATTAGAGGGCTGTAAAGGTGTCTTGCATAGATTCAGGCCTCTCTTGCTACAATTCTTTTGAACATAGAAGACAGTCCATCACCTGCTTTAGGAAATATTGCATTATAACGCACAGCCACTGAAAGCTTTAAGGGTATTTTTCTCCTTTATTCATAATACTATATATGACAAATATTAGCATTTCCTCAAAACATTATGAAAAACATTACAAATAAAACATATTCTTTTACAACACAATATAAAATTACATGTTATTTTAACAAGTGGCTGGGGAATATATCAAGTATATTCAACCTAAAAAGTATATTTTATTTCAGCCATTTTAAAAGCACACGATTCAAACACAGGTCCTGTTACCATCCTTTTTCGATTAAGAGGGAAAATAGTGATATTTTTCCCTGGCAAACACAGTTGTTCAAAAAGGGAGCAGCCAATATCGGCTCCAATTCCTTACTGTCTACTCCATGTCATCCCATTCAGGGGTTTCCACATCAAATTGCGTGCTAATACACCTTTTGAAAACATTTCAAAGGAAACTTGCTCTCCTCAGTCACTCTCAGATTTCTACAAGCCTGACACCAGGACTGTGCATAATGAAACAATTAACAATGACTCTTTTCTACTCCTTGCCACCACAAAGCCTGTTGATACTCTGTTGATAACAAAAACTCAGCATTTGTGTCAGACTTTCTCTATGCTGAATTATTGCTGTTTACAGCACTAAGGAAACCAACCATTATAATTCAGCTTGTAAGGAAATCTGATTAATTCAGCGGGACTTCCCACACCAGAGCAGTCATTCAAATGCATCTTGGCAGAACAATGAATGTAAGCCAAAATATAGAACAGTCCTGCTAATGCTGAAATCATCTAGCGGCAAAGGGGTATGAGAAGCAACATCTGGCTGGCAAAGACAGAGGATTGATGCTCAGTTATTCATTAAATCGAGGCTGCTAGAGAACACTTTTTTCCACACCAAGCCCAGGGGCACAACGGAAACTGTCCCAAGAGTGCCCGGGGAACTCAAATGCTGTGTGCCACAACCTGCACTTCTCTGTGGGTCATTCCTATACCAATAGGCACCAATGGAAAGCACTGAGCAGCTAAGGAAGGCTAGTATGCATCAAGATTAGTGGGTCCCATGCCACAAAAGGAAGGATGAGGGTTTTCTTTGGTCTTACGAGGTCAGAAAGTATCTGAATGGAAATATTAAAGAATTTTGTTTCCTAAATTTCAAAACAATTTTGAAACAAAACAATTAAGCAAAATTCCCCCATCATGAACACAAGGGCTTATTCACCATCTCCAAAAGATGGTGTCATAGTTTAGAGGTGACCACCTGCCCCATCTCTCTTGTGGAGCCCACCGTCTTCCTAGCAGACAACAGCACATAGGTGGCATCTGAGGTGACACTTCAGAGACTGGTTCATTAGAAAGAAACTGATGGTGGAGTATAGGACTATCCATAGCAGACCCAGTGCACCTCTGTCCCATCTGCTCCAGGAACCTCTTGGGCAGGGAAACATCCACTGGGACGACTACAATTCCTCCCAGTATGGTCTATGATCCTGAGATGTAGCTAACACCCAGCAATCCTAGATGTAAGTCTTAACCAACACTCTCCAAACAGGTTTCCAAACACCACCAAGCCACCTGTGATTCCCCCCCCAACCCTCACCCCCCCAGCTGCATTTCACCTTTCCTTTCAGGCTTAACTGACCACAAACTAGTTCACCATTAAGCCTACAGACTTCAGGTCTACAGCAGACCTGGCAGAAGCACTGCTTCTCTGCATCTATAAAAATCAGAGCTTTCAAACCAGACTTGTTTCAGTCCTAGACTGACAGTGGCTGATATCAGGAAAAGGATTGACAAGTGATACACAGGAGCCCTAGACCTCTCAGCTAGCTCCAACCTGACACATTTGGCACCATCTGCAGCAGGAGCAGCCATGCAGCAAGCCCAGCTCCATCAGACTTCCATCAGGCCCACCACATTCAGCAGAAATGCCTGTCATCTCCTTTGGTAGGCATCTTCCAAGCCAGCTTTTGCTGACAGGTTGAGCTCATGTGGCCACACGCGCCCAACCTGTCCAAGGCAGGATTGTCACCTACTCATATGTCTGTAAAACAACCTTCATGCTGGGACCCCAGTTAAGGTCCCTACAATGGTACAGCAATACCTAGCCATGCTGACTTCAAGATGTACAGTACCATTTAATTGCTCATCCTTCTTTCCTGCAAGGGATACAGGGATTTCTTTCAAACAATCGCTACTTTATGTAAATAATGAATAAAAAAACCAACAGGGCAAAGGGTATTCACCCTGTGGGACCATCACAACAACATATCGCTTTAACACACCTCAGGCACATGCACAGTAACAATAATACTGTAGTCATTGCATGCTGGCTGCTGTACTATTCTACCTGGATAAGGAATACTTTCATTTACAGCCAGGCAAATTCAGTGAAATTTATCCATAGAAATATTGCACTAGATAGTGTTTAAAAGATATGATGTTATGTGAACCTCTATAGAAACTTCTGAGATGGAAGATAATAGGTAAATATGGTGTAAAAAAAATAATTATAGATAATCAAGCCCATGTCTCTCTCTGTCCAACTTTTATTTGGCCTTCTGAGCTAATTACTGTTTTCTGTGTATACCACATGCAGACTGGGCAGGCAATAGGCATCCTTAATGGTGAAACAAAAAAAGTTTGAGTTGAAATATTTAGCTGAAAACTGCAACATTCAGCAAAAGAGACAGTCCCTGGAGTCACAGTGCTGCTGGCTCCAGAGGGAGCCACTGTCTCATTTTTGCAGTGCCAGCAAGAGGCAGAGCACAGAAAACAGCAAGAACTTCAACATAAAGGCTTTTCACTGAAAAAGCAGAGAGGACACAAGGATACTCTTTTGCATTAAGTGTCGAAGAGTGTAACGACAACTACTTTCCCAACAATAACTGATAGCAATCATGTGCATTGTATCATTGTGATCAAAACAAAACAGATTGCTTTATAAAGAACACAAATAGTTGAGTGTTGCCAGAAGAGAGTAAGCATGGCTGCATGCACGCATGTGTGTGCAGCAAAAGAGCAGTTTACATACAGAAAACATGATATGAGTTTGAAAGCCCCCTTGTTGAAAGAGCTTGTGGAAGATCAAATCAAACACACAGTGCAAAAGCATGATTGAGACGAAACGCAGTCCGTTGGAAAGAGTTGCACAAAAAGACGTATCTTCTACTTAACTCCTCCCAAACACCTGTACTGCTTTTTTTCCTTTCTTAAACAATAGAACAAGGCCTCCTTTTGTAATTGAACGGTGCTGAACTTGGTGCATGCTCAGCTGAACGACTTCTGATCATTCCGGTCATACAAAGCAGATGAGAAATGAGCAGACTGGGAGGGTCAGAAAGGTGAGTCTGCACACCTTGGACAGAATGTACAGCCAAGAGCAAAGACAGAAGTTCATTATTTCCCAGAGGAATGAGTCCTGAGGGGGCAAGTATATCCTCACTGCAGTGAGGAATGGGATCAATTCTTGGGAGATATACCCAAGATAGCTGTAAAACAGCTTGCTCAAGGGGCCACCAAGCTCCCTGGGAGTGCTACTGCCTGCACTAAACTCTATAGCCATGTGTTGATCAGCACCTAAACTACCTAAACTTTAAAGATCACCAATTCATCTCCATAAGTTACAGTAACAACTTGGCTGTATTAGAGACACATTCACGGTCACATACCATTCCAAATCTTCCCTAGATTCACTGTTCCTTCTTTGCAGAGGGAAATGGTCCATCTCAAAGCTGTATCAACTCTAATGCAGAGCATTTGCCTTGATCACTTCTCAGAAGTCAAAGTGTGGACGAGTGGGTGAGTTATGGACAGACGTAGTCCAAATACATTTTCTCTTTTACAGCGGTCCAAGTACGACTGCCAACTAAAATCAAAGTTTTGTGGTTTTCTGTCTGTATAGCAGCAGTCAGCCTTTGTGAGTGGAAACTAAATCCCAGAGACGTGCAAGAGCCGGGCTGGCAAATGCTCTGGCTTCCAGCAAAGCAAGAGAGTGCATTTTGCAGATAATAAAGCAACGTGACACAAGTTAGAGAGACTGGTTTGTTTTAACTCTACCTGCTGCATACCATTAAAAAAACATAAGATGTGCATCTCTGCTACAGCTCATTCATTGGAAGCCTAATGTACAACGAAGTATTTATATGAAGAAGTTCCAGACAGAGCGCAATACTTTTTCCACCCTCTGCCACCAACACTGTTGAATCAACCTTCCTTAAAAGACACGATCAGCTGAATTAACAGGAAAATCGAGTAGCTCAGAAAAAGAAAGAAAAAAAAGGAGAACAAATGAAAAGCTTGGCTTGACATGATAATCACTGTTACTTTAATTATTGTGTTTAATGACAACTGGAGAGAAAAAGAAATGAGAGTACAACAAATCTGTGTGTCCCGGATGCAGCGTGCTCATCAGGACTTCTGCCAAAAGCATGTTTTTATCAAAACAGCTTCTGATTAAGCTTTCCCTCTCCCTCTGACAGTCCTGTGCGTTTTCATCTCTTGATTTAGAGCCAAATTAGTTACCCGTTCCAGGGGTTAATGCTCTTGAAAGTCTTACTATGGCAGCTATCTGCTCAGAGCTGCTATGTGTAAACTTAAACATACAAACCCCACTACATTATGCCAATTACTACACAAAAGAGATAAGATAGTGTTTATTTGACTGTGCAAAGTCATTGGTAGTGTAAAGAACTGTGGCAGACTTAAGACTTGCACGTCCTCTGGTGAGCTTAGCTTGGAGGTAAGCAGGGTAAGTCCTCTGCTGCCAGAATAGTCTGAAGTCTGGCTACTGGCGCTGCAAAATGACAGGGTGCTACAGGGAACGTGTCTTCCACTTGAACCTCCCCATCAATATCCTGAGAGAGAAAAATGCTAGCTATAGCTGAACACTATTTTTGGTTGATTGACAGCCTTAGGCAAAAAAAAAAATAAAAAAATCACCTCTCCTTTTTATACTATTTGATCTAGTTTCTTGTAAATGACCCCATTACAGCAGCAGGTATCTGACCAGTACTTCATGCCAGAGCGAATTACATTCATCGCCACCTCATCAGTGTGCATCTTGGAAGCACTAAGAATCACAGTATTCCTGGAGATTAAAAGCTTTAACAAATAACAAGCCTGGTACCATCATTTTCCCTTAAACAAAGGGGAAATCAGTAAGCATGAAACAGAGGGTCAAGTCAACTGGACTGCTCTTAATAATGTGCATGAAAAGGACTGCAAGCTTTGGCACTGGGTCTAACACTGCACCAGAGCAGAGAGGTCTCCAAGGCTTTACATCCTCTCCTTTACCCGTAACTGCCACATGCAGGAGGGCTGACCACAGCCTGCTCGCTGCACAGATTAGATCACATCTCTCTAAGGAAGAGCTCTGAAGAATCACAACCCGCTGATCTGCACCTTGTCCTGATCTTCAGGAGCGTCAGGGGCTCCTAACCAGCATTTCCTTTGCTCATGAGGTTTCCAAACACTTCAATCAAACTTTGAAGAACAAGAGAGCAGGACAGGACTGTGTGCTTGCAGCACAAAAAGAAGTACCTTTATGAGCAGTAATTCACAGAAGTAGTAGAAAGAGCAGTCCTTACCGCTTCCCCAACTACCCTGACATTTTAAGGGAAAGAGTCCGCAATTTCCATAGCAATACTTCCACCCCACCTCCCACTTCAGAGGAAGTCAGCAACGCATTTCGCATTTTGTGAGTACAAAGCACTCTCTGCAGCACCCTTCTTATTTACTAACAAGACTGTTCTAATTTGGTTTTACAATCAAAGAAATGAGGCAGAGAGGCCATGTCTCACTTGTGTGAGGTCAGGCTCTTCATGGACTGTCAGACCCAAACCTCTTCCTCACCCCACAGACCATTACCGCCAGCTTACCCTACCTTTCAGTCAAGCTACACAGATTCATTACTGCTGTAATAGCTTTCTTATCTAGCTGTTTTTTCTGTAGCGCATCTCTGAGGCATAAACCAAGCCTAGGCAAACCTAATTACTGTAGACAGCACTGCTAATACAATTCACAAAGTTAACAGCCTCTAAGTTTTCAAGAGAGCGCAGGAAGTGATAAATGCTGGTACACTGAGAACTAACGAAACCTCTGAAAATGCTTGTGGTAGGGAGACCCTATTGTATAAGGATTTAGATTTGAACAACCATAAGGAAAAGCATTTTAATTACAATAATATATGTAAAGACAAGTGTTACTTCTATACTGTGCTTGTTTAAGCCTTTATTGTTAATTAGTTTACAGAAAGAAGCAGAAGACAGTTGAGAAAAAAATTGAAAGGTTATTTGCTCTAAATATTAACATTTGTCTGTTAATTTTGATAGAAGCTCATTCAAGGACTGTACCACAGTTCAAAACTGAGGATGAGAAAACTTTTCTCTTTGTTTTGCTACACAATGGAATTTGCAAAATGCAGATTATGCCATGTAGAGCAGATACAAATATTGCAACTATTTCCTTCATATTTCCTTAAATGTTTCTCATTAAAGAATTAGCATAAGTTGGAAAAGCAGCAACACATCACTGAGCTTCAGCCAGAGCTCAGCTGAAGGTCTACCAGCCTCATGTAACAGCAGTGCAATTCCCACTCCACTCTGCCAGCCCTGGTACCCAGGCTCCTGACATCTTCGCATGGTCTTCAACCCAGCCTCACTAACGCAAAGACGCTTGGCTACATCCTTTTGGGAACAGCGAGAGTAGTTTCTAAGAGGGTTCAAGGGGCAACCTACGTTTGTTCTCGGGCATTGACTGTACCTGAAACAATATGATCTGTGCTCTTGACAGAGAAGAAAATTCTCTGCATTTAAAGTATAGCAAACATGCTTAGAAGGCAGAGGCACCAACATTTCAGTACCTGATTTGCAGGGGGTAAGAAATCCACCCTAATGAGAAGGCTTCACAAAAGCAAATGAAAGGATAAACTAACTCCTATTTTGAATGGCTTCACTGTTTTCTCCTTACAGCTTTCTCTCTAAAAAGAACTGCAAATATCAGCACAGTCTGGGGAAGACAACAATGCCAAGACCTGAAGTCCAAATAAGCAGACATAGCAACTACTTCTGCACCCATCAGCACCTGTTTTCCTACTGACTGCTTCTTTCCATTAACAGGCCAGAAACTGCATCTGTTTGGTAATGCCGTATTATAAACCAGTCCAACCTTTCTTCTTCTACAGATAGTCTAGCTGATAGTAGGCCAAAAAAACCCACCAAAATTTCTTATGTTTGACATCTTTCACATGCACACGTACTCCCTTCCTTGTATACATCAAGATCCCCATGAACTCCAACACAGTTGTAGAAAACAAGGCCAAATGTAAGCCAGTTACTCATAAGCTATTTTCCCTTTGTACCATCATAAGCATAAAAGGTGGCAGCGGGTACTGTCACCAGCAGCTCCCAGCTCAGTGACAAGGTAGATATTACCCTGAAACAACAAGTGACCTTGTAGCAGCTTGAGTACAGAAGCATGGAAATCTAGCCCAAGGGAAAATGCTGTCAGGAGAGCCGAGACAGGCCTGCAGGTCTGCTAGCGATCAGCTATGCAACTATGGGCATCTTCACTCTCCATCACCATGTCTTTGCCGCCTCCTTCTAATTTCCCCGAATCTCGCCTTTTTTTATTTAGATTCTGCAGGAGCATAACCTTCTGCTGTCCTGTGTTCCCGAGAGTGCTTCGACCTCTCCCTGCTAAAAGTACCCACAAGAAAAACGGAAAACAATTTACACAGTTTAAAAGCAGCTGCTAAATGTAGTTCCCATTTTTCAGTTGTCTTACAAATTGAAATGGAAAAAGGCACCCAGCTTTTTCAAGATACTGAGCTTCCACTGAAGCATAGCAAGGGACCATTCTCTATGCCTAGAAGCTTAGTCTGTCTGCCGCGAGTTGAGACTGGGTAAAAGCCTCAGAAATGGCATAAGCAAAGTACCACAGAGTAGTATCAGCCTTAATACCAGCAAGCACTGCAAGGTAAGTTAATAAACACAGAAGATTCTGACAAATGCTGCATCTCTCTTCTTTTTAAGAGCCAATAATGAAAACTGTAAGGCTGGGACTCCATTTGAAGATAAGAAGCTGAGAATAAACTGGTAAGATATCCAACGGTTAGAACAGACAGACCTCCCTTCTAGCTATACATGGGCAGGGACAAGCCCCTTTACAAATGTCCTCTCTTCTTAAGACAGTTTTTGAGGCAATACCAGGCACAATTCCCACAAAGGAAGATTACTAAAATGATAATTACAACTCGTCCTAGAAGATATTTTGTTAAATCAGAAAAATACCATCTTAATGTCCTATTAAAGATTTTTTTTTTTTCCAGAGTCATTGAGAAGACTTTCATGATGCCCAGTGGTTTACTGTAAGAGTTTGAAGCTTTGGGTTTTTTAATGTTCACTAAAACTCTACAGCAACAGTCCTGAAACGAGAGTTTCGCTGTTTCCAGCCTCACTCAGGATGGGCTTCTAAATTGGCACTATAATAGTAAAGCAGCAAGAAAAGGAAAATAGGGCCCAAGGACTAAAATCAGTATCTTTTGATGCACCTCTAATGTCACCTCAACACATAAAGCCATGTCCTAGACAACTGACAAATTATACAAAGGACTACACACAAGCTGAACTCCTTTAGATAAATCCATTAGTCAACTATCAAGACAACCAGCAGTTTGTCCTCTTGAAGGCGCCTTCTTCACCTGAAGAACAAATTTACTTTCTCACAGCACATAAGAATTCAAGCTGCTGCTGCTTCAGCCAACATCACCTCCTTCACCTCCACACAATGAATGACTTAATTGAGCCAATTACAGAGTTGGGAGTAACTCAAGAATAAAGAGACAAGGACAGTTCTTCTTTGCAGTGAAATTCTAGAGAGCAGATACTGAAGGTACACAGTACCTTCGGACAGGATAAAGGACTACATGATGTGCCAAGGACCGCACCAGTTCTGAGCTTTCTCTAAGAAAGCTTTAAAAGTTAGGGGGCACCTTGGGGGAGTACTTAAAATAAGAATAAAATGGGCTAGGGAAGCAAGTTAAAGATGCCTTTGGATATTTCCTTTTGACTATTCCCAACTGATACTATGAATTTTTCACTGACACTTGATAGAACTCTCGTGACAACACCATGTTGTCCCTCCCGGGAACCTCAGGGCTCCAGCACAAGGTGGAATATCCTTCAGAAAGGAAGGCACACTGCAGACAAAGGCAGCAACACTGCTGATAAGGACAACAGCTATGTCTTCACTGCTTTGGCCATTTCATTTATCTACTAAAGAAGCCAGAAAAGCCCATGATCAGAGACTTGCTGCCAAAGAGTGTCTGCTTTTGAAAACCAGTCAACTGAAAAACATACAGGGGAGGAGATTCATCTTTGTGTTTGTCTGCTTAGCCTGTAAAAACTGACTCCTATGACTCAGACATAGAAGGTTAGGTTGCTGGCTCTGACTGATCATAAAATACAGATGCTTCCACTTCAAAGTAAGAAATAGGGTTTGCATTTGCTAGAAGACAACATCAAATCCAAATAGTTGCCTTGACAGGTCTCCAATGGCATTTGAGTTTTGAGCTATATTACTGATACACAAATCAAACATAACAGGATTTATTACTAATTTCTAGTAACCTTGATAAGCTGTTCTTTTTGTTTTAAATGGTGCCTAAGGACCAGTATCGTCAATCCCTTCACAGCAATAAATTGCCTGAATAAAATATAAGCATAAATTGTTTATGTAAGATACACTTTTGCGTTATTAACACAGGTCACTCTAAATACCTATGTCTCTACTCATAAATCATTTTCTAAGCTTTCTAATTACATCATGTAATTTATTGCTGCTAAAGAAACCAACAGCTTACCTACACCTTACTCTTTTCCATCAAAACCATTTGGGGGGAATAAGCTAAAGCTCTTTTTTATATTTGCTTTCTTGTTAAATGTCTGTTTAATTAGTCTCAGAATTTAGCATACATCATCTCCTACATAGACACATTTGTTAACTGCCTCCCTTTTTCCCTTTCTTTGCACAGCTGACAGCCCAAAGATACATAAAATCAAATTTGTACTTCTTGCACAGCATGCCCAGGAGATGTCCAAAACTCAGATTTTGGGTTTAACTGTTCAGGCAACAAAGTAGAAAGAAGAACCTGTTTCAGATACTAACACTTTGATATCAAACATTTGTAACAAATAAACACTTCATAAAAGAAACAGCAAGAACCTACATTCTCTACCTCTGACCATTCTGTTTGTATTTCTGAACTGCCCTGCTGTGACAGTGCTGTTAGGCAGAGGTTGGCTGATAAATGACCACAAGATGCTCTTGAAGCTGGTGGAGTCAGGCACTCTGCTCCTAAACATCTGGGGGATGGAGGAAGTGTTAGAAGGAGGCATGACTTCTGCTCCCTTTAGAAAAGCCCTTTGCATGGAGATCCGTAAGAAAGGATGTGGGGAAAAACCAAAAATTCTCACACCAAGAAAATCACCCATTTCCCCTTCCCAGCTGTGCGCTAGGGAGCAAAGGAGAAGCCCTGAACAGAAGCCTACACGAGCCTGTTTCCACCATTAAAATATAACAGAAGAGGATAAAGAATAAACAAACTGCTAGCATGGCTTATCCCAGGATGAACTCCAGTTCACTAAATATTTGTTCCAACACAGAGGCAGAACAAAGAAACTAGAAAATACTTACAGAACTCCCCATCCATACCCTTGGAGTTACTAATCTAACAATGAGAGCAAAAGCATGAACAAAGCTAACATGCCTGTGTTTCACCCTCTCCAAAGAGGTAAAAGCTCTTACAATGGTAATTCATGCCTTTTTTCCATAGTTTTATGAGACATCTTGATGTTTAATCCTGCTCAATACCTGTCTCCACAGCAGAAAAGATTCTTCATTAATTGCTATATTTCTCTGATGATAAAAATCAGACTCAAGGTCACACTGAGCACCACCAACACCACACAGCAGACCTCTGCATTTCACCCTCCTGCTGTCATGAATGACCCCCTTCACTTTCCTCACTGTCACTGCTGTTGAGTCTCCTGCAGAACTGACAGATAAGGACCTGACACAAATTTCTTTGGACACAAGATAGAAATGAGCTTTAGCTGAGCATCTCATATACAGGTGGAGGTAAGTACCTGCACATGAAAGAGGGGATGTCTTTTCATCCCTCTTCTTCCCAATCTCTTTTCTCCTCAAGAGAAGACATCAGAAAAATTCTGTGCAAGAAACAGAGATGGAGGAGGCAGGGAGATAAAATGAAAACAGGTTATTATTTGGCATAAATCTACTTCAGTTGCTAAAGGAACAAATAAAGTAAAATGAGAAGACATTCAATACACCTAACTTTCCCCTTTCACAATATTGGGCTGGTGCCCAGAATCAAAGGAGTGATGCAAGTTTCCTCATATGAGCCAAAAGAAATGGTTTTCACTTGATGACAGTATCCTTTACAGGCTAACAATTACAGTGTTTGCCATGGATCACATCTAGTTCTTGCAACATCTTGGACTGGAAAGAGTTTTTATTTTTATTAGTTTTGAATACGCTCAACTTCCCTTTTACTCATTTTCCTTGAATGCTCCTTTTCTACCTGGCATTAAATGTCTCTTTAGACATTTACTCAATTAATTTGCCTTAATTAAATTGAGATTACTCTACTTAGTAAGCAAAGTGAACTGAAATCAAATTAAAGCAACTTTAATCTTGAAAAGCGTGCACACACAGAGGTTTAATGAGGTTTAAATAATCCTTTTTAAATTCACACCTTTAGTTAATTTAATTCAACTTTCCCAAGGTTCCCTGTATGGACATTTTCTATGTCAAGACGTATTTGAGAAAAACTGTGAAGGGAAGAACAACATCCATAGAGAAAGAAATAAGACAGAGGCAATTATGGCTACAGATCTTCTCTGCAACAGGATGAGATCACTTATTTTTCTGCTTTTAAGTACTCTGCTAGCAAGAAAAGTATGGGGGAGGAGGGGACACATCTGAACACATCCACAGCACATCTTTTTCACCACTTACACAAGAGGGCAGAGCAATGAAAACACAGATCTGAGATCCCTTTGTCAAATGAAGAGGTGAAAAATTACAGGCAAATGGACACCAATAGCAACAAAGATACAGACAAAGGCAAATTAAACTTCATCCTACAGCGACACACGCTACGACCACAGGCATTTATAGGGACTACTAAAAGAAAATGTCCAGTATCCACATAAGGAAATGACATTGTGTATACACTGCTGTGACCATCGTGTCATTGTGCGTGGTCTCATCAAGGTCGTCGGGAAGCCCTCTGCCCTCCTTCGAGCAGGCAACATGGGTTGGCACTGCCCTCAGGGTGAAACTGAGGAGCAGGCTGGATGTTTTGTTTGAAACTCCCCCAAACTCCCATGCAAGCCTTGCTAAGCAAGACAAGACAAACACGGTGCAATACCAGCAGCCCATTGGTTTTGACCTCCGGTTCTGGTATCAAATCATCTGTTATTAATAGTTGGTTGTGGCTGCAAATCTTTGGTTGACTGACTTGAATATTGCTCCAAACCCTTACCCGTGGTTCGTATTTTTAGTCTTGAGCAGCCTCCTGGCATCGGAAGCTGCTCTCAGTGCTTGAGGGCACATTCTCTGAAATCTTTCCTGGCTGATTTCTAAAGTCCTCTGGCTATCATTTCTTCTTCTCCTGTGCACTCTCCATCTGCCTTCAGACCATAAGATTTTTTTCCTCTCTCCAGTGATATCTGCTCTTTTTGCAGGTGTCTGAAGAAACACCGCATGCTCAAACCGTGGATGCTTGCAAGCATGCGCTTGCAGGCTGGTGCATGGGGCTTCTGCGCCAGCATGTCCGTCTGCGATTCATCCTGCCCATGAAGCATGATAACTGACAGCCTCCAACAGCCCACTACACGTCTACAGATAGTGACACAGTCAGGGTTTGCCAGTTCAGACAGCACTTGCCAACAGCTAACACAGACACCAGGATCTAATATCACTGTTTTCCCACACCTCTGCACTTTCTTAAAAAAAGAGCTAGGGAGACCCAGCATTGCAGAAAGGTTGTGAGCTTCAGCAGGCAAAATGGATGCTGCAGAGCCCGGCCCTGGCCCTGCCAGCTGCACACACTGATGGTGGGATAATGCAAGACCCCAGCAGCTTGTGCATTGACAGGTGCGTGCCCGTGCCTGCAGAGTTGCATGCAGACCCATCATTCTCTGTTGGGAATTTACTGTCCTTCTTACCCCTACCAGGAGCCCAGGCAGAGCCACGCACTGTACAGCCTGAGGAAATCAGTGAGACTGCTTACGCACATGCTTATGTGCTGCTCTGAGTCAAGGCTTAAAAGCAAATACATGCCCGAGTATGAAATAAATCTATTTATGGCACTGGAAGCTGTGCAAACTACACACATTTGCTACCTCTTCACTAACTCAAACTGCCATTATGCACAGATTAGGCACTGACAGCAAAATAAAACTCTAGAATTTTCATATAAAGACCGTCACAGACTAATTCAAAGACTATTTCAAATTAAGTAAATAAATCCCTGTCCAAGCTTTCCTTCAAATATAATGAATCGCTGGTTTAGTTCAGGTATGCAATTTTCAGCTCAAACCAGCAGAGAGTTTTTTCTCCCCCCTCCCTCTAACAAGCCGCTGAAACACAAGGTTTATGACTGAGTCACTTACACATGCATAATCCTGTTCATCACTAATATGAGCTGTAATTTAAGTTCCAGAAAAAATAAAGACTGGAGGGTGGGAAATCAAATAGCATTCAGGACAATACAAAAATGCTCAGCCCCTAAATAATCCCAGAGCACCACTTGGATTCACAGACCCTGGCAGGAAGAGATTTCTAGCAAGCCCAGGGCACTGGGAATGAATTTCCCTTCCTCCCAACACAAAAGGCAGAGGCACAATCAATTTGTACCAACAGCAGAACTTACACTGGGAAACCACAGGGAGTAGGTTAATTGTAAGATTGTGAAGAAAAATAACACTTGCTACAAAGCAATTAAAAGCTGCTCTCATGAGGGTTCAGAGTCCTTTGCAATTTACTCAAAACAAACATGTTTCCCTAAAAAGACAAGGGGAAAAAAAAAAATAAATCGAAACCCCTCAACCTTCAGCACAAACTCATTACTCCCTCCGGGTTCTTTTAAAACAAGTGCTTGCAGGGTATTTTGCAGCTCTGTAAGACTTGTGCTTTTACATTCACGCAAATATCTCTCCCTTACAATAGGTAGCATAAATAAAACCAAAATGTTTTGCTGCAATTTCCATACAGAATCTCAAAGACCTTGCAAAACGTTCAGGACTGCAGGAAAGGATCAACCTTGTGCTTACACAGAGTTCAGCACATGGAGACGCTCCAAGTCATCGCTGCCTCTCAGGGAACAAGCAGTGGGGTAGAAAAGTATCACGCTTGATTTCATAGGTGGGAAAACAAAAGTGAGGTTTGCTCAGACTTTCAGAGCAGGCCGATGAGCGATAGAAAGGGCACAAAGCTCTCTGCACAGACCAACATTAGCGCCTCACAAGACTCATCCATGATGCTTTCCTGAACTAAAAGCAGCATTGCGGCACATCGGCAGCAAAACTGCCCTTCGTGCCGGCACAGAGGGCTGGCTGTGTTTCACTCGCTGCACCAGGCCCCCCACCGCAGCCGAGCCTGCTGGATCCCACTGCAGCCGCCTCCTTCCCCAGCACACGGCAGAGATGCCGCAACAAAGCCCTCTTCGCCAAGAAGCACGTGCATTTTCATGTGAAATGCATCACTGCGGGGAAAGCAGCCAGGCTTCCCTGTCCAGCTGAGAGCTGCCAGGGCTTTCTGCCAACACCAGCCAACGCCAGCTTGCAGTAAGGCAAAGCCAGACCTCTCAAGACGGGAGAGAGCTCCCAGCCACACAGGGTTGGTTTGGTCACAAAAAGCAATGCTCAATGCATTTTCCTAGCTAACACGTTGGTGCTGTAGTGCTCTCCGTTTCACCAGAAGAAAAAATTCCAGCGGAAGGGTGGTGAAGGAATAGGGCTGTATCAGACCACCTGAGCAAGGGCCATGTCACCAGAAACGAACCCTTTTCATAAGGAAATGAAAGTTGGCAAGTCAAGGTGGAGGGGAGGGGGAAGATTAACAAAAATAATTAAAAAATAAATCAATAAGTAGTAAATAAAAATCGGCAGCTTCTGCAAATTGCAGAGAGGAAGCTGGTAGCAGTGCAGGGGCAGTTTCGTGACCAGCCTTCGGCACCTTCCACCAAACACCTCTTTACCTCTCAGACAGTCCTGAACACCTCTCAGCCACCCAGCAGTGACTTCGCGGGGGGCAAAACCACGGAAGGGCCTTGTGAATTAGGAGGAGGCTTTTGTAAAGGATATTAAAGCTCATGCTTTGGGGATTAAGCCAGTCTTTATCTGTTAGAGATCAGGATATGGCTAACAGTAGGGGACAGATTATCTGCATCTGCCGACTGGGGAGGATTTACACCTTCTGAAGCATCTGTGCCTGCTATTGTCAAAACCACCCTTCAGCCCAAGCCAACATGCTCCTACAGAGAAGAAAAGAAAAGCTTTTTAGGTTGCATACAAAGACCTCCGAGCAGCAGCATGTAAGATTTTTGAAAAGACTTCCAGTAATTTGGAAGGCCAGAAACGTAATACTGATTATACAATGAAAACGTGGGCTGGCCCTGGCTTGTGAAACCTGCCAGGGAAACACCCATCTCAAAGGCATTTAATGTCCACCAGGACATCTACGAGGTGGTCAAAGAGCCCCATGAAAACATCCCTTAATTTCTACAGGTTTCCTTTAAGGGGGAAAAAGGCACATACAAAGTCTCGGCTCATGAATAAGAAAGAATTCAGATCTTCACTCGATCCATCCCTCCATTAATTAGCTGCTATAAATATTGAAAATAGCTTCTCCTCGGGGCAGGGCCGTGGTGTAGCCATCTCTGAGGTGCTCATGTGTGCAGCAGATGAGAGTGCACAATCTGCATAAGGTTACAGTCATTGCACAATATATTTACAAACACTTTAAATTAATTTACCTGAAGTTTTATAACTGCATCCCTGCCAACCGAATGACTTATATCCATTTATAGTTACAGCACCAAAAACAAACGGCATCTTAAATCTCCAGAAAGCTATTTCAGAGCCTATCTCAACTGCCATAGAAATAAATCAGTCCAAATACTTCCAAAATTCATCTTCCAGAAAAGCTGATAATCACATGCTCATAAAAAACAAATGTTCAACTGGAGTCAGCTTTGTAAGATATTAATTAACATAATTTTCATCTGCGGTGACAACAGGCCATCTGCCACTCCGGCATCACAAGAGACTTTGAGTTTCAGTGCAGTTTAAGCTGTTTCTTGTTGTGTGGGACAAGTTTTCATCTGAAAACTAAGCAAGAGTTTCTTATCTCTTTTTGGAGAAGTACTTTCTGACAGGCAGCAAACAAACTTTTTTGACTGGTAACCCAATCCCCCGTATCAGCTGCTCTCTGCTCGCTGCAGCGTAGTGCTCGGCAGCCGGTACAAGGCAGCATCACTCCAATATCCATGCCAGGATCCTGGCTCAAAGTCAGAGTGTACCCAAATAAGAAAAACCACCTAGAGAAACAGTCAGCAGGACTTCCTCTGCAATAAATTAAGTGCAAGCTTCAGTGGCAGAAGCCATTATCTGGATTAATCAATACAATTGGCCTAGGGGCATAGAAATTATGACTAGACACCTCTACAGACACAATTGTCTCTGACACAAACTTGCTGAGCTACAGTCAACTGGCAAACTCAGACATTTTATTTTTATTTCAGAGGGAGTGAAGATGCCAACAGAAAACCATCTCTATTTGTCCTGAGTGTCTCTACCTTCCAGCCTCACAGTAAATACTGAAGAATACAAAAATAGGTGAAGTGTTCCTGACTCTTTTTATCAATAACAAGCTCCCATAACTCAAAGCGATCATTTACAGTACTCCCAAATAGCACCTGAATCTGTAGAATCCCAGGGTGAACAGTCATCATTTTGGCAAAGAAAATTTTTGAGGGAGACGATGTCCCATCCTTCATAGGTCTGTAAGACACTAGGCGAACTGACGGTGATAGCTATTAACAAATGAAACCAGACCACCAGTGAACGTCTCCAGGCACTGACACAAAATATTTTCCAAATAAAAACTTACAATGCTGATAAAGGTCATTTACTAGAGATAAATATTTGGAAACAGACTCCCAAGTGCAGCAGATTAACACCAGTGACGATAGTATTTACTTTCATTAAAAGTAATACTTGCAATAACAGAGTATTATTTTATACTATGCGTGATACATGCAAGGAAACCCAAACTATTTAAATGTAAATGAGAACAATCATATTTGACACTAAGGCTTTGCCATTCGCTATTTGCCAGAAGAATTAAAGGATTTCTATTTACCAATTTTGGCATGCAGTGAACCGTGCGTGTTTTTTGCCAGGCAGTCAAGCAGGCCCCGTACTAGCTCTCGCCTGACCCCGTCCCCATCCCATAGATTACATTAATCCTCTTGTTTGTTCTTTCTTTAATTAAATGATACAATCTTTCAGGCAGCCTGCACGCAGATATCAGTGGATAAACCTTACAAAAACTGAGCGTACCACTGCAATAATCTTTACCATGTTAATTAGCCCCCAAAACATCAATGAATGGAACCCAATATTATTAAGGGAGAAGCACATGGAGAGAAACTATAACAAGCCCAAATGTCCCTAGTTCCAGTTTCTGACTGTTGCCTCTCATCAGCAATAAGCAAAGAAATAAATGACCTGACAGAGCCGAGGGAATGTCTATTTTAGAAGGGATTTTTAATGGGTACATTAAAAAAATAGCTGCTCAGGCTGAAGTAAAGTTGATCCTCGCCGGTAACAAAACACTTGCAGAATTCCCAAGACCCCTTCAGAAGATGCATTACAATCATTTATTGTGACATTTAACATAGGGACCAATTCCCTGTCTCAGGCACCAACCTACAGGAGAGCTATCCATCTGGAACCAGCAGACTAGCTAGGGAGAGACTTAGACTTGTAACCTGGAAAAGAGTTGATGAGCACCTAAAAGGCATTGATGGATTTTGATGGATGACACAAAGTAGTCAGATAACTAACTTTCATTCCTGTTCTCTCTCCTTCAATAACATGATTAATTACTCAATCATCTCTGAGAATCTGGTCACTGCAACAACACAAACACCAGCTTTTCAAGGAAACGATAAAGTTTTTTTGATCTTACCAACTAGCCTCTCTTCTCCTGCCTCCACTCTGGATATTTCAAGAGAGAACAGTTTTGAATTTTAAGGAAAAAAAAATTATTACAGAAATTCGTCGAAGTACTGCCTCTCTAGCAATTAACAAGTGTTAACAGCCTGTTAGAGAACAGGAAGATACATGCTATTTTTGTATACTGCTAAATAGGTAATGCCATGCCAAGAGAAATCGGAGCTTTGGCCTGACTAGCACATATCCACAAGAAATGCATGAGTACACATCTGCCCCGAGACTACTGCCAGCAGGCGAGGCAAAGCCTCACTGGGTCGCACGCCAATCCTCCCCAGTGCGGGGAGGTTAAGGACTGGGCCGGGGGTAGTTAAAAACACGTATGCTGGAAAACCATCTTAATGAAAGGAAAAGATGTACAGCAGGATGTAGTTTCTGGCATTTTCCTGAGCAGTCACTATACTGCCACTCTCAGTGAAAGTTCGAGTGAGAGACAGACCAGCTTGCACCCGCTTTTGGATACTGCTGGTCCTGCACATCGGTGCTGGCCCAGGGACCTGCGTAAGTTAAGGTTTCTTACAAAGGCTTTTAGCCACCAAGGCAGTGAGGTTTGGAGTGTTTGAGGGAAGAAAAGGAAAATTACTTCATTAAATTCTTTGACAGCATTGCATATGATATAACTCTTCCTGGCCTGTAGGGATCTGAAGTAATGACCGTAAGGTCTCTTCCAGTCCCGCATCTCAGACATGAGAAAGGGGAAGCTTTCACATAGCACCTAATGAAGCACCAACAAGATCTATCTTTATCCTTCACCAAGGGCAACAGCTTAGTAGCTCAAGCAGGTAACATTTATTCTGCAGTCCAGAGAGCTTTTAAACAAATAAAAGATTTAAAAATATAACATTATTGATTGACAAAATTATGAACTTTGGATGCTTTGTATAAAAGAACAACAGTTTGCATTTAGTTATCTAATGCCGATTGTGTGATACGCTTAGCCGCCTTCATAATTCAAGGCAGTACATGTTTTTGCTGTTAAGGACATTGTTAATTTGAAATCTAATTATTTGGAATGAAGTCATGAGTACTTTCAAATGTTTTCACAGTCATATTTCCAAAGTTTTACAAAATAGTCAGAAGCTTCTCCTCCAGAAGATCCACACAAACAACAGGAGAATACTACGAACAGATTGGACCAGAACGTACCGCACCATGGTGGCGCTTCTCCCATACGCAAATGAAGCTGGTAAGAGATGACAAAACGACATTTTGTCTTACAGACATAATTACTTGCTACCTGTAACAGTGTCACATATCATTCTTAATAAGCGAGCTGAATACTTGATGACTGCATGACCCTAACCGCAGTCACAGAACACCAGGGTCTCCAACACCAAAGTGCAAAGGATTACAGCTTCCTTAAGCTCAGCTCCTTCTCTCCCGTCAGCCAAACGGGCCTAATAGCCGCTTACTGATTACTCACCTGGGGGTGGCCATCAGCATGTATTCCCCACCCCAAACACTCAAGCTCACAGCTAGACCCATGGTGGCACACTTCTGCCACTCTATCACTGTGCCACATAGCTAAATGGCTGCAAAAGAAGAAAAAGCTTCAAGCTGTGCGATATTTCTGCGGATGACAAGCCTTTAAAAATTTAAAGCACGTGAATAAAAGCTTTTGTGCTCAGGCAAATAGCCCATGTGCTAGCAATTAATTATATACGGGCAATATGGTTGATTGTCAGCTACCAGAATAGGAATGGAGTCTTTTTGACTTTTAGAAACTTAGCTGGAGCTCCACACCCTTCCATGAGACTCAGCAGCCACAGCACTCTAACAGGTCTCTGAGAAGAGGAACTCCCCTCGACAGGCCACCACGCAAAGGCAGGGTTGTAAGCATACGTCTCCCCAAAGGGAACGCTCTACTGCGCAATGCCTCCTGTGGCACAGCCTTGAGCTGTGTCTCAGGGCTTTCCCATCCCGCACACCCTCTTGTTGAATAAGTCTTCATAATCTTTAGTCTAGAGTTTCAAAGCACACCATTCCAGCCCAGAGCTTGGTTCTTCCTCTTGTCCAGCTGGGTCCATGCTCCACTCCCTAGTCTAGGGAGTCAAGACATGAGCCAATTGCAAACACAAACCAAATCCCATCCAAGCTCCTACTCGCTCCTATTTGGTTTAATCGTTTGCTTATTGCAGCAGCCCTGAATTTACAGATGTTACTTGCACAGAAAAAGGAGTTGGGATTTTTTTTTTGTGTTTACCTGTATTTCAAATAGCCAAACATCCGTATTTTCTACACATAATTAGCTGTCATATCTGTGCCCCATTTGGCGGATCACACTGCTTCACTAAAGCACATCATTAACAAAAGCGTCAGTTGACTAAATTGACATGCTCCAAATGTCACTTAATCCTCAGAAAACAAATCTGGTAATAAAACTGCATCTACTAACAGGTCACTAAAGACTAAGCAAAATTCATGGGCAAGCTTTACCCTGAATACACACGCTGTCGTTTCACACAGACATATTGGTGTCACCCAGATATTGCTATGTTTGTGGCACTTGTTAAGACAATAGTGACATCCGAAATGCATGTACTGAATCTGCCCATTCATAAACACAGACACAAAACTCCCAGGCACTGGCTCAGTCCATGTTTTGATTCCCAGCATATAGCCTGTGTCTGTTTTAACTTAACTTTGTGTTTCACATTGCAGTTGACAAATAAGACACGGCACACCATGACTAAAAGCTTAATTCCACCCCCCATAGCATGCACCATCTCCCTATGATTAAGACAGGTCCCATACAAAGTCACAGCAGAACTTCAGAGTCATGGCCAAGAGTGGTCTAACAGGGCAAGGCACCTTTTTTCGCACAAGAGCCTTGAGCCAGAAATACTGAATTCCACCAGAAAGCTTTCTCATTGCATCACAAAGCTGACATTTGAAATCCTGTACACAAAAGTGAAATAATTTCCTTTTCATTTCCTGAAGGGGAGGGGGGGAAGAAAAGTCTTTCCAAAGGAAGGACGTATTCCTCTTGTAATTACAGTTTGGATTCATCTGCGTTTTGCAGAAATGTATGGCCCTGGGTTTGCAGATATGTCATTAGCCATGGTTACTTGGAAGATCCTGCGAAATTGAAAAATGAGATGGTCAAACTCCTGGGTACAGAAATAATTGCTTTTGTATTGGATTGCTTTACTTAATTTCAGAGAAAGGTAGACTCTGATTTATTTCCAAATGTGTGATGTTACAGTTCATTTAAGTTCCCCTTCCTTATCCATGCCTTTCCTCAATGCTACTCAAACTCAAAATCCCATTTCACTACCCTTACAGCAAACAGTCATCACTATTGTTGTAGCTGTAAAACTAGAGTGTGTATGGAAGCAAAACATGCAAAAACATAGGAAGTTCCGGCCCCATAACTTGAATTCCCTCAACCCCCCTGCACATTCTTTTAGAATTTGAACGCTTCCCCAGCAGAACTCTGCATGCATGCAAGTCAGTTACGTGGCTCGCATCTAAAGTTAAATCATTCCCCCTCACCTGAGCAAAGAGCAGCCATACTATCCCAGCTGTAAATAGAAGACATTTTGCTACCTAGCACACAGGTAAGTAAGCCTGGCAAAAGTTTTCTTATTTTAAAGAACAGAGTAATCACTGAAAATTTCCCGGGGTAGCAAGGAGACAGAGCAATTAGAGACGGCTGACCAATACACTTCGGAGTTCCCAATGACTTGCAAAAGCTTTCCGACCAAACTTTAGTGGATTTTATTTTTCCCTAGAAATCACAGTAATGCCTCCTGAAAACACAAAACAAACACGCCATCAAAACAAACAATAAGGGCATAAGAGAGATTCTAAATTGCTGATGGATGTTGCTGGTAAAACTTCTGCGCAAGTCTACCTTCTGCTCTCTTCAAATGGTCTTTACCACATTGGGACTATTTGTTAGACCGCAGCCACTGCCAAACTGCAAGATGATACCCCTGACAGTAACACAACTCATTACACGCTGATTTATGGAACGAGAGCTCAGACGGGCCCAGCACACAATCTGGAAAAAAACCCCCACCAAATCCATCCACAGAGGTGACATTTAATAGGTTTATGCATTTTATAGTAGCCTTAAGTGTGCTCCTAAAAGAGGCAGGGAGGATGTGCTTATTTAAAAGGAAAATTCACTTCTACCTGTCAGACCACTTTATTATACAGCAGCCTGTAGCAAGAGCTCTGTTTAAAGACTAGCAGCACTCTCCCAAGAGAACAACGTTTGGGTACAGATGTCCCCAGGGAGAGATGCTAACACATCTTGAGAACACCTTGCAGATAGAGCCAAAACACTCAGCTTTAGGCTGTGAAGATTTTACACTACGCAAATATTCAGGTCAGCAGAAAACACTCCTTTTAACCGCTCTCCTCCTTCCCCGCAGGCTCCGAGACCTGGCCACCAGCTCTTCCTTCTACACAGCCAGAGCTGTTCCCCAGGCAAGCTCGCCTCACCTTTGGGTGCAAATGTTGGGAACAGTTAGGGATGTGCACAAGACCAACAAGAGGTAGGGTTCAGTGCGCAGGGAACTGAAGGTGCCTCCCAGCTTTGCTTTTTCTCCCACTGCCTCCTTGTCTCAGGTTGCAGTCCGCCAAGGTGTTTTAACCTACAAGCCTTGCAGAAACACAGCATCTTGTAATCCCCTGGGACCTGTAAGTCCCAGTCGGGCACATGGAACATGCGCTGCAGCAGAGCTGTGCTGGCATCATGGGCCCTTGTGCCACATCTCTGCACATCACCGCACCAGTGGCCCTCAGACCCCTTCTCCCATGGGAAGGGCTCTGCTATCTTGGCTACTGCTCAAATATTTCCCAAGCAACTGCCACAAGACATAGCAAGGGACTTTAGATGTTCTCAGTGTTGCCCACAGACAAGAAACCCGTTCACTCTTCCACAAAAGCCACAGGGAGCTAAGATGAGAGCGGTCAAATGTCTGCACAGACATGAACAGCGGGCACCCAAGCACCCCTTGCTGCCAAAACAGTTGGTCCCTTCCCTGTTAGGCTTCCAAAGACAAACTCTAACTGTCCATGAACGGTTTGGTGCCCCTGAGCCCGCCTCTCACACAGACTCCCTCCTGGGACTTCCAAGGAGCCCCGCGGTAATGGAGATTTTACAACGCTTTATGGAAGCGAGTTTGGTGTAGATCAGACAAGAATGCTAAATGAGGTAACACCCAACATACCAATCCATCCTTTAAAAACAAACACCCACACGCATGCTTCCAGGTATTAGTTACCAATATAAAGTACTTTTTTTATCTAATATTTTGCCCAGGGGTTTTAACTGCAATCCATGAAAATTATCAACATGGATGTGGTGGTGGAAAAACAAATAAAGCAAGACGACAACTTCATGTTTTAAGAAACATTCTATCAATTTGGGAAGAGAAAATGCACACTTTATTTTGTCCAAACTGATGGAAGTAAGTAGCAGAAAATGCAATTTATTTTGAGCATGTCACACACCGAGTGCATATACTCTGCCTAAGATCCTTCCCCCTCCCCTGCTCCAACTGGTTAGGAACTTTCTACCAGAGAAGTTAAAATGAGAATTAAACAGCTTTAAACAGCTTGTGTTTTCAGGAAAGAATGGTGTCAATGAAAACAAGTCCAATTAGTCGATCATACTGAACTGGTAATAAAGAACAACATATGAAAGCTGTATTCTAATGTTCTTTAAAGTGACAATATTTAAACATTTTATTATAGAATGAATAAAATCTTGTCATGTTATTATTACAGCAGTGACAATCAATAAATTAATACACACTAATTACACTTGACTACAGCACTTTGATCAGGAAGGGGGAGGAAATACTGATCAAATCCCAGTAAGAAGAAATGGGATGGATTGATTTACAGCTCTCGAGCAGCACATCAAATCTCAGACAGATGTTTCCCTATGCAAACAAAGAGCTCAGTCACGAGACCTCTAATACTTTCTTTTTACACCACGGAGCTGTACTGTTGCAGTTTGCATCATCAGGCAGCCAGGCATGTACAAAGCCACACACACTTTAAAAGCGTGAAACACTTTCTCCTAAGTGATGCCACAGTAATCAACGTTTAGGTTCAAAGCGGTGCGTTGTTTCAAAAGTTCAGACTTTTAAAGTACAAAAAGTTAATTTATTTTTATTTGCACATAGTAAAAGATCATTAGCCAAGCAGTTTCCTGCAAGCAGATCTTTTTTATCTTTCCATGTGGTGACCATAGTCAAAAATTATTAAAATCCTGAGATTTTGAAGCTGACCTTTATACTAGCTCCAAACTTCTTATCTGAAACGGGATGAGGGCAGACAGGGAAAAGGACATCGCGAAAACAAGATGTGCAAACTCTCTACAATAGCTGGAGTGTACTGTCACTGCAGCAACAGCCTAGGTGGTATTAAAACGTTTCAGCTAACCCATTGCAGAGTGCAGATCTCGTTTAGCACGGAAATGCATTGGGTCTTCTCTCCAGGTACTTATTACTGTGCCACTTATGATAACACAACACTTGAGAAAGGCTGACAGACACCCTTTAATTAAAAGGGACTGAAAATGTAGGAGCACTTAAGGCATTGCAGTTGGCCACAGGAAGAAAAATCAGTGCTTTTCTTCATAAGTTTGGAGCAGTTCTAAAGTAAAGGATACGGATAGTCTCTTCCCCTCCTTTAATTTAACTGAAGCTAAGTTCACTTTTGGTTTGCCAGGAGCTGCTCAGAAGGCAGTCCTACAATGCTATGACCCTTCCCACACCAGCTCCTCAGCCAGAAGCTATTAAAAAAAAAATTAACTTCTCTTTCGACATCGCCTTTGGTCATCTCTTCTGACACACTTCTGCCGTTTTTGGTATAACATTTGGAAGTTGCATCATCCTTTCCACCCTGCATTTGAAGGCATCATCACACTCAACACTGATGCTTTGGAAACCTGACCTCATCACTCCTGAGAAATAAATATCGCTTTGGTCTGCCCTTGCCTCCCTTCCCCAAGCTGATGATGAAGTCTCGTGCCTGCCACTTCATGAGATTCACTGCAGTGTTGAAGTTCAAATTTATGACAGAGGGTAGCATGATTACTACTTTACGTAAAGGCTACATCAGCGCACTGAGCTGATGAACACAGATGCTCAATCTAGTTTCAAATGGCAATTCTGTTGTCTGACATTGGCTGTTTAATAGCGAAACCTGTTCTTCCACTCCCTATGTGCAGGTGCTACAAGGTCACCCAGAGAGGCCGACGAATGTAACGCAGCAGTCCAGGTCGTGTCCCCCACTCCTCGCCCCGACGGCGTTTTACGTGAGAACAGCAATGCAATGCTTTGCCTAACTAAGTACCCCTATGATTTTCTCAAGCAGATTAAGAAACTGGCTTTGCAGCCAGATCTTAAATTAAAAAGAAAGAAAAAATCTCTTAGGAGGGAAAAAGAAAAACAAAAAAAAGAAAAAATAGCAGCTGTGCAGCTCAGCGGGGTGAGGCAGAGCACCACATTTCCAGTGCACTGCTCAGACCCAGGGGGTCAATGCTGAAGCCTTGAACGCCAGGAACTGCTGAGTGGGATCCAAGGGCTTGGGTTACACAGGTCAGGCTTGATATCTAACAGCCCCCCTGACCTGAAGTCAATAAAACACGTTAACTAAGCAAGATTTTATAAATGAAACATATGCATAGTGCAGTAACAAAGGATCTTCTGAACCCTTATTTGAAAGTTCTTTCCTAAAGGGAACAGTAAATATTTTTAGAACTACATTTGCAAAAGACAGGTGCCATCCAGAATTGTGTTATTAAGCCTTAAGACTTTTAAGTGTCTCACTGTAGGAAGGATGAGGTATAGAAGAGAAGGAAAAAAGCTGTTTCCAACACAGAGGGTGTAATTGTGTCTCTGACCACCTTTGCTTTAAGGTCTCAAGGTCACTCAGGTTGAGTTTTGGCTAGCAGATAACATGCATGGTATATAAACAAAGTAACTGTGATTTCCAGCGCCTGCATAACTATAATCTTACTATCTAGCATTTATTATATCTGATGTATTTTAAATACATATACACCATATATAGATGGACATGCTAGATATATACATATCATATGCAACAGTATAGATAATTTATACATAATACAATTTCATTATATTTACTTCTAGGCAGGGGCTACAGAGAAAGTGTCCTACTTCAGTAATGCTTTGGGTACACGAGGAATATTCACTATAGGGAAAACGCAATGAAAAATAAATGCTTTTGGACCATTTGAAAAATCATCCCTTTATCTTACTGACACGGTGATAGGTGACACTCATTTATAAAGCTGAACAGTCCGATTTGGAGGTGTCATGCTTCACTTCTGCAGCATGAGCCATTTGTTAGGGAGATAATGCATCAACTTTCCTTCAGAAAAAAAAAGCTACATTAAGCTAATTTTAAATACAACAACTTTGTTACTTCAGTTGAATCCTTAATCACACTGTCTTTCAAACAAATGGTCCTGGCTCTTCGTTTCTTCTCTCTCCTAGTATTTTGGTATTGCAACTTTTTTGAAATGGTTTCAGCACTGGTGGGATGCTCGCATGCTACAGCAGCCCTGCACGTCCCGCCCTGGTGGCGTTCAGCAACAGCTTCACTCCAAAGACACTGCACATGCACTTGCTTGTTACTCACTGCAAAGTTTGGGAGCACACCCAGATTCCTCATGGTATACTAGGTCTCTGCTGTTCTCCGTTACTACAGTTTCCCATATATAGGTGTCACTTTTTCCCCACATTAGTGTAATTAGGAGGCCCTGTACCTGTTATGCTTGAAACAGAGTATGTGATCTCCAAGCACATGCAATGGATCCCCCACCCGCTGTGTCCTCACGGAGCTCTGAGAGGAGAGCGCAAAAGATGGTCCCAACCACAGACCTAAGTCCAGGGAAGCAAAGTAACAACGCATGAAACCCTCCTACGTCACCTGCCTCGCTTCCACCTTCGCAGGCTTTTTCCTAAAAACACACATTCATGTATTTGAAGTTCCTTGCCAAGGGTTTCCCACTGAGCAGGTGTTTGTGCAGGAGGCCTGGGCACCCTTGGAAGCTCCGAACCTGCGTGGGGGTGTCCGAGAGAGGCACCTCCAAACTCAAACCGCTCGATCCCTGCCACATTTTAAAAGGCGAAGTACAGTGACTGAACTCCCAACAGGCCAGGCTTTCGACATAAGGAAAAACTGAAGCAATACTGAAACGAGCATTGCTTCTTTGTCAACTTTACCAATCACATACTGTGAGGGGGGAGAAAAAAAACCCAAACAGCACAAAATCAACATAGATGGCAACACCCGCTTTCCTCCTCTAGTGGAAGGAGGGACATTCACTCAAGGGAAACAAACCCTCTCACACACATGCACAGACTGCCCTGAACTAAATGACAGTTCTCATGTGACAGTTTGTGCACAGGGCTGGAAAAAAAAAATAGCTGGTACAAAACCCATATACCTAAGCCCCACTGCCTGAAGTGGGATGGAGACATGTATTTTTAACAAATACCACAATCCCAATTTTCATAATCTAGACTATGCCCTCCAGTTCTCCAACAGCTGACAGCATTTTAGGACAGTCAGGTTTCCCCAAGTCCCAGGCAGGGACATGCTTCTCCCTCCCCCACGCTTTCAGGCCTTTTTTTGCACACCACTATCTGGCAAACTAAGCAGCTGCCATTTTGAAATAAAGGAAGCAGAAACCAAGAGTAAAGCCATGCATTTCCAGCCCCAGGGAGAGAAGAACAACTTTCGCAGCTCCCTCCTCCTTCCCAAACCCATTACTTAACCATTCCACCTTGCTGGCTGCAGCAGCCGCACCCCAGCCCTCGCACCCCTGCCCCAGAGCGGGTGGGAGGCAAAATTCCCCGCTCAGCAGCTCGCCCAGCAGCGATGCTTCTCTGGGTTCTGCTAACACAGACCAGGCTGTCTCCTGACTCTGGGTCATGCCCCCCTTCCCTGCTTCGCAAGCTGCTGCCCGTCCTGCTCTGCACTCCACGTACCTCTGCAGAAAATCAGCAACTAGTTATTTAGCAACTAGTTGCTTGCCTTCTTTTTCTTTATTTAAATGCATCTGCCAAGACATCAGCCAAAGAGGGAGGTGCCCAACCCAGCTCGCTGCAGGACAACCTTGGGGGTCAGATGCCGAGGCGTCCCTCCACAGCTCCTGCCACCTTGCTCTACACAATTTACAACCATTTGTTAAAATAACTGATCTTGCAACTTTTACTTGCCAGCTTGTGCTGTTCATTCTTCATTAAACACACCTCTTCTTGAAAAAACCATTCACTCTAGCAGGAACACCATGCATTTATTACTGGCACAGACAGCAGCCCATAATGTTGACAAATGCTATAATGATTGGTAAAACACTTACTGGTATAGCAGGCTTAATTTCTAACACGCTGACAGCACACAGTGATAAATATCATATTTACTTGCACTTGAGCAGTAACAACCCACACAAGTGGCCTATCTGTACCCAGGTAATGTCAGCTGTAGCTCGAGGATACTCCAGATCACATACCACCTTCCAATTTCTTACATCTTTAGCCTGGGCCAAGCTTCAAAGGAGATGGTGAAAATTCACAGCATCACTTTCCCACGCACTACGAGCGGCAAACCCCAGGAGCGCAGACAGTGGGGAATTCAAACGAGTCGCACCAAATTTTTTTTCTATGAACACAGTGATTCACCCAAGCCAGGACTGCTCACGGGAGGTGTCAATTTTGAGGAGGAAAGCTCCTTATTTTAAGATAAGAATTTCTGGCAAACGGCAGGGCAGAGGGAGGTGTGCTCACGTCTGGTACACGAGGGGAAGGGATCCAACTCTGCAGTGCCTGGCTGAAATCGGGAACTCGAGCCCAAGCGTCCGGCCATGCAGGTGAACATCCTCAGCAAGGGTCACCGACCGCTCTGGAATGAGCTGCTATCGTGCCCTTTCCCCTCTTCAGCCAAACATTTCAGGCTCAGCATAATCCTGACATGAAACAGGGGCTTTCCTGAGATCTCAAACAGACTTCTCTAGATTAAACAACAACAACAAGTCATTTCTTATTTTGCTGTTGCCTGTAATCTAATCACCCCGCGGTACATTCAAACGCATCCTTCTGGGTTTATCAAGCCCAGAGCCTACAAGTGCTCAGTGAAATTATCACTTCTCAGAGGCAAATAAGCACTCTCCCCCGCGGCAGGGCATGGGGAGGGAAGGAGAGCTGTGCCATCGGAGATCCTTCCCTGCGGCCAGCTCAGCCACTTGTTCTTCTGATGGGATAGGAGCATTACTGCTCAGCAAGACAAGGGAAAAAAAACTCACATGGATTTACATTTTACGGATGCTCACAGAGGTAGTTACACAAAAAGCTATTTCAGATGAAGGTCCACAACTGTGTAAACCCGTAAGACTGCTGTACAGTAAAGAAAAACAGATTTCCTCACGAAACACTGGGTCGCAACAGAGAGCTGTCTTTGCACGGGTAATTCACAACAGGTCTGCATTTCAACAGCAAGCAGCAAACAAATGATTCCGCCATTTTTCCCACACGTTTTAGTAGTATGATAAATAAGTTCAAAGTATTTTCTAGGCTTTCGCTAGCTGCTTTCCACTATCTGAGTGCGCACCCCAGGAATTCAGCATATATATAGAATCATAGAATATCTCAAGTTGGAAGGAACCCATAAGGATCATACACAGTTAGCAGTCACGAATGTCTGCTTTCACATTTACAGCTAACTCCGATTGAACGGCATGCATTGCAAGCCATGGCAAGACTGGGAATTCAGCTACAGTATTGACCAACTCCGCCAAAAAGGACCAGGATACTGTTACGGACAGCAAGAAGAACGCCACGCATAGGGAAAGGCAGGCAGCTACTTCATCTGCTCACTACTTTTTCCTGGGTCAGTCTTGGAGTTCAGAGAAGTCGAAAATAACAGCAGTAACCAAACACTATGAAAAGCCAGAGCCCAAGAGAAGCAGAGCTATGTTTCCCTGAAACGAGTGGATATTAGTTTTCTGACAGTTTAAATATTGTATTCTGCTTACTGACTGTCAGTAAATTTACAAATAGTTGGCAGCTTGGCTTATGACCAGGACCCAAAGGAACGTCGACTGTAGCAATTTAATGGCCTGTTCCTATCAGCAACGGCAGCAACGTTTAAAATACTTCTCATTGCTAGTGAATTTACCTTAAAAAAACCCAAAACCAAAAACCACAACAGCAGAAGCAAATGCTAGCTTTACATTCTTTACCCTGCTGAGGCCTCATATTAGATCATTATTCATTCTGCACACCCCCAGTCACTTCTCCAAAGCTTTGAATTTTGCTTCGTTCCAACTGCTAGGATTGCAAACTCCGTGATGAAAATAGACATCTTCTGGCTCTTTAACAAAAAATTCCCTTACTCCCTAACAAAGGCTTTACCCAGTATTCAAGCGGTGATGAGTCAGCAACGCTGCTACACCAGAGACACTAGGACTGGACATTCTTCTTAAAGTTTCCAAATTCCTCGGTGCCAGAACAGAATACACACAGACAGATAAAAGCCTTAAGAGACCTGTGTTTTGAGCACTTACAGGGCTTGCAATACTCCAGGCTCTCATTTATCAGCCTTGGCTCACACAGCACGTTTTTCCTGCAAAAATTACTGCGGCTCCCACCCAAGAGGTGGTGGCTTTGTGCCTCGCATGCTCCCGCCGTCCCCCTTTCCCATCCCTTCACCAGTGGAGCAGCACAAGGACGAGCCCGAGCTCACAGAGCTGTGCCGAAACCTCTCCACCGCTCACAGCCAGAGAGATGTGCTGGCACAGTCGCACTGCTCAGGGACACGTTTTCCCATCGGCAGCCACGCAGGAGAGATGTGAGATCAGGCTCTCTCCCTGGATGAGCTCCATCCTGACAATTTTCACCAATAACACTGATGAAGTGGATAATTTTTAAATGACATTTCCATCCTGTCCAAGGATGGTCAGTTAGCCAACACCGAATAGCTTTTGCCAGCAATCGCTTTGCTCCAGCACCGCAATGCGCCTCCAACAGCAAAGCTCTACAAGCACCAATTGCCCCTACGCAAGGGGAGCATCCCAACAGAACTGCACGTTCCGGCTACATGAAGCAGGAACTGATGAAGTATTTCCTTTACCATAGCTTCCTCCATCTCAACCTGCTTACCATGAATTTCTGAAACTTAGCCCTAAAGACCGCACTAGACAGGCTAAGATATGTAGTTCACTGCAAAGAAATAAATCTACAGAAAGGGCCACAGTTAGTTAAACTAATCAAGAGATTGTACAGAGTGAACTGAGTGTGGGAAATGGATCAAAAAGGAAATGGTATCAAAATAAATTCAGGATGTCCGTCTAGGAATGTGAACTGTTGCTTTCCATGCAATTATATAGGAGACAAATCATAGCTTTGGCTAAAAATGTAAACATCTCTATAAGCAATAGGGGAGGAAAAGCAGGGTACCCAGACTAAAAGGCTCTCACACCATTAAATGTAATCACCAAGCAACTATTAGCCCGTCTGAAAAGAAGATGAAAGGATAATGGAGGGAGATATGGGCTGGCAATTACAGTGGAAGTGAAGTAAGTGAAATAGTCCATATTTATTTTTGTTTTTATTAAACTTCCACAGATATTGGTGGCCAGATTGTACTGAGGTGGGGTGGGGGGAACCAAAAGGGCTGGAATTAGTCTCAGGTTCCCCAGAGAGTCCTTCCTGACACTCCCAGGGACAAGGACCATCTCACGGCCACCCCAGCTCCAGACCACGGGATGGCACATCAGGGCATGCAAACCACGCAACCAAGTGGGAGACTTGTGTTTGTACTAATACGGTCCTTCTGGACCAACTTGTAAAAGGAGCAATAGCATCAGAATTTCTTAGCAATAGCAACAGTGAAAACAAAACTTGCTTTCCATAGCTCCAGGTTTTAAGGACATAGCCATCTTTGTGAACAAAGCTCAAAGAAGTCGGCTGCTATCATTGCCATGGTTTCAAGGCAGGGGAGCTGAGCATGGAGAAGTGGAACGACTCGCTCAGACCATCCTGGAGGCCAGCGCCTGGAGTCCCCCGCCAACCAGGCCACTCCCTTTCCCCCAGCAACTCCCCACAACCGAAGGCTTCCTCAGGATTTTATACAACTGCTTCTGAGCCTACAAATGCGATGTCAACAGTACACTGACTTGAGGAAAATATGCAAGATACCCTATCTATCTTGCAGCTTCCAACAAAACTGAAATAACGCTTTCTTTCAAGCACCACCTCACTGAAGAGGTGCTAATTCTTAAGAATTTGCATTGCACAGCTCCATCCATGAAGAGATCTGCAGGACAGTTATATGCTACAAAGCAGTATTACCCAACTACTCGCAGGCTCTGTTGATGCTGCAGTACTCCTTTTAAATCTGCCTACTAAAAACACAATGGTATATCCGAGTCAACACCAATACTCTTCCCAACAACAAGAACATCTCCAGAATTCACAGGTAATATGCAAGCTGACATTCTAGCTGTAATGCACAATAGGGTTCATTTTCGAAGTGTTACAAGAGAACCTGCCTAGGGAGTGAGGTGACTACATGAGAAATACACATTTCAGAACACCCACTTTTCCTTACAAAAATAATCTATATCACGTTTCAAAAAAAACCTCTGTTTGAAACGTTTGGCAAAGGACCCAGAAGAGGTGTTTCCAGGAGCACTTCCTTAAGACCACATTAGAGGACTGCTTGGACTGATGCCTCAAAACACTAGGGCAACCGCCATCAGCGCCTCTGGACCTGTTGGAAGTGGCTCAGCAGAGGTTCCCCTCTGACCCTGCCACGCTAGAAATCCCAGCACACAAGGGGATTAGTACTAGAATAAAAGCACATATAGAAAGACAAAGATAGCGCTCTCCAGGACAAGGCTTGTCATCTTTGCTACATGCTGGTTACTGCCTAGGATGACAAAACCACAAATCCTCAACTGCCCTCACAAAATCGTACCACTGTTCTGTATTTCCCCTTTCAAATACTATACAGAGAAGCCATCAAACACACAAACCGAAGAAAACGCTGGTGCTATATGTAACTCTTTTCTGACATTTGCTATTCTGAGCTGAATAGCAAGTGACAGCTATAAAAAAACCAAAGTAATAGTTGGCTAATCAAATGCATACTAGATAAAACGCTAGGAAGACAGGAACTAAGGTTACACTGCCAGCACAGCATACGCTCCGATGGGACTCGGGAATCACACGCATCTTTTCAGCGGCAGTATTAACAAAAGCATACAGTCATTCAACTGTATTACCCTGTAAAGGATATTGCTTCCCCACAAAAGTCTCTGTTGCTTGTCCAGGGCACAGCAAACACACCTAGATAATGAAGACATCTGCAGATGATGTTTGAAAGACATGGCTAAAACTTCGGGGAAGAGTAAATTGGATTTTTATCACACAGCAATCTGAACCCGGTTACAGACCTTTTATTAATGGCACAGAAATGGATTTTGTTTGGATGCATCATATTGTTAGATGGAACACGTTACAGCTTTAAGCAGAGATAAAACGCCCTGGTAATGTCATGACTGCATTGCTTCATAAAGCAATGGTAGTAACAGGGCAATCCGGCAGCCGAGCTGCTTCGTGTCACAGCAACCCAGCACCCACCGCACACCCACACAGACACACATCGCTTCGGAAAACCGCAACTCGGATTTCTTCTCTCTGCCCTCTTAGCATCACTCTCCTTCATTAATACCTAGCGTCCCTCCTTAGGAGACCTGACCAGTGCCTAGAACACATGTTTTCATTGTCCTGCTGGAGTACATATCATGTCAATTGGAAAAAGATATTTTATTTTATTGTCAGGTTAAAGAAGGGGGGAAAAAAGAAAGAAAAATCAGAAAGAAAAAAAGGCAGATCCCAGCGAAGCACTCAAAAAAAAAATGAACCTAGGTGTTTGTTACATTTGGCAGTTGTTAGAATTCGCAGCAGCACATATGGTAATAAACACATTTACTTTAAAACTGGCCAGAAATAGGTTTAAGTAATAAGTCCTGACTCAGAATTCACAAGTCATTTGCAAGCAAAAGGACCAGACTTTAATTCTTTATACCGCAACCTTCAGATTCCACCAAAAGTCACCATTTTGGAAGTAATTTCAGAAGTAAGGGAACTTGCTACTGTTTTGGGCAGGTAGGAAACAGAATAGGAGCTTAACCACTAAATAAATGATTCTTTGCAACAATGAGAAGTGAAATTAAGTCTTTCTGGAATCCCACTACAGCCCTGGCAACACGCCCCAGGCTCTGCTGCCAGCTGAACTGCACGCAGCAAGCCAGATTTACCAGAATAAAACCTGATCAGATACTGAATTAGGAGTATGCTCCAGGTAACCACGAGCTTTGTTCAGCCTTCATATGAACATTACAGTCATATGCATTTTGCAGCCATCAGTTTTGGCATGACTAATTCCATTTTCTTTTAATGGCATATTGGGGGGGGGCTTTTTCTTGGAACAGCAGTCAGTGGAAATAAAGAATGCCCTCCTTTCACAAGATCAGAGACATAATTGCACATAAACAGCTGAAGAGAACTGGACTCAACAGTCTGCAGATGCCCATGGTATAATAAGAACAAATAAAAAGCTTATGACACTGTAACTCTGCACCACCAAAACTGTAAATCCTGCTGGAAGCACTGGAGTCAGATGGCCTTTGAAATCACTCACAGGTTCTAAATTTCCTGGCAATGGACCGCTGGGCTGGTATTGAAATGCAAAAACCTCCGCCAAACAAACACTGAGGCAATAAATAGCAATAGTAAAGCAGAGACAGATAGATCTTTGAATCCATTGGTATCTCAAACATGCGGTGCAGATCTGTTTACTGGACCTGATCAAGCAACTGCAGCAGATACCCAGCGCTGGAGGCACCCTGCGGCATCCTCCTTCCCCCATCCCCACTTCCTCTGCCAGGCAGCATCGCTCCAGTTGGGAACAGGGGGAACAGGATGAGGCACAAACCACAGAAGGAGGGTCTGATTCAGTGCACAGCGACACCATAAAAAAAAGGCAAAAACTGGGGGGATGTCTAATCACTGGCAACAGTCAAGTTAAGGACAACTCTGCTGACCTGGCTTTATGAAAAGGGAGCCAGGCTCCCCGGGGCTTCAGCAACATTTGCCATTTGCTTTGTCCCCCCTGTGCCCAGCACAGGCGAGCGCCCAGCGGATGGCATGAGGGACCCCAGGGTGCAAAGGGTACAGGCAAGACACCGGCCCTGCCATCAGCCCCTGCACAAACACCTCACTGAATACCCCATATCCAAGCCTCTACATTCAGTGGAGCAGGCTGAGACATGTTGAGTCCCATCAACACAGAACTGGAGGGAGAAGGGGAAGAAAAAAAAAAACATCAAGTCATTGCTGAAAAACAAAACACTTCCAGTAAATCCCCATGTAAACAACCAAATCTGGGAATTTCTTTCTAATCTATGTCTAGGCATCTCATCTCTAAAAACCATGACTAATTTTTCAGTCCCTCATCCAACTATATGAGCTCTCTCAACACTTTCCATAGCAAAGTGACATAGATCGGATCAAACGCAGCGCTTCCATTAAGCCACAATACACCAAGTATCACTGCAGGAATGAGCCTTTAGCATTCACGGGCAGGCGCTTCCCACACGAACTACAGCTACACCATCATTTAGCCAGCAATTACTTTCAAAACAGGCTGCATCACAAATAAATCTGTGATTAAGTAAACGCTAATACAAAGAAAAGATAACCCTTAGTATGAATCCAATAACTAACATAGAAGCACAACTAGAAAAATATTTTCTTAAGCACATTCTCAGTAATCCTACAAAATGTGTGCAGTATCCCTAACCAAAGGATGAATTGGGCCACAGGTTTATAACATTTCCCATCGTTACTCAGCTGTAAAACGGGGATTTTACAATCAGAGATGGAATTCAAATAGAGCGGTTATTAAAACCTGAAAGCCTCTAAGTTTTTCTTAAGTGAGCAAGCATGTGCTTTCTTTTTTCTTGAATGCATTTAACAAAAAAAATCCATTTAGTCTTTTTTAAAAAAAATATTTAATATTCCTCACCACTAACATTTTTCCTTGGGAAAAAAAAAAAATCACCAAATATACAGTCCTGAATTATTTCGCTTTGGGTTTTTTTTTTTGCCACAAGGGGAGAGGGGCACATCTATACTGTGAAACCTTTTCTGCAGAGACATCGCACTCTCTAAGCAGCTGATCTTCTCCCCTCTCACCAGCTACGCCGAGTTAGCTTTGGTGAGCACACACAGAGGTGGCAACCCAGAAGAGTTCATTAAATCACCCTGTTAATTCACAAGGTGACACCGAGCTGGGACCAGAACAATGACTCAATATGGCACCGCCGTCACTCAGAGAAATTAAAGACGTTTTACACGCCCAGGTCTAATCTTCTATCAGTATTTATAGGTAACAGATTCATATGGATTTATAGCCTCAAGGGATCCCGAGATGATCTATTCCCATCTCCCCATATAACACAGGCCACATCGTATCAATCAATTCCTCCCTGTCTTCTGCCTTAACTAGGGCATTTCCCTATACATCAATCCTTGATTTAAAGCCTTCCACAACAGCGAACCCACTGGGTAACCCTTGACAAATTGCTTCAGTGGTTAATCATCCAACCTGTTAAAAAAAGTGTATTCTATTTCCTGACAATGTATTACTTGTGAAATTACAACAGAGCTTTAATAAAATGCCCTTTCTTTAATCTGCAGCTATTGAAGAATGGACTAATAAGAATATAATCTCCCATTTTTATATACTTGAACAAAATGGACATAAAAGAAGGTACTACTGTATAAAAAAGATGAGGAAGAGATGTTTAAAAAGACTTCCCAGAAGAAGAGGAGCGTGTCCCAGAACACGCCCCAGATCACTCACCCAGACAACCGGTACATTTGTGAAAAACAACTATTTCAACATACGGCGGCGAAGTCACCTTAGTTCAGCAAACAGTTAACAAAAATGCTAAATCCATGGACAACAAACCCTGAGCATAAGAATTAAGACCCCTGCAATGCTCTTGGCCTTCTAAAAACAGCCTCCAGTCAGGATAATAACACATGGGCAACAAACAGGACCTTCCTGTCCAGGACAACAAGATGACCATGGATGGAGATCTGTATCTGCTCAAAGAACACTCATCTTCGTGTCTAAGCAAACCCCTAGTGAAGCAGGTTACCAGTGCTTTCTTTCCCGCGTGTTTGTCCATGCTGTTTGACACGAGCAGGCCCATGGCGCAACGTTGGGCGCACCAGAGAGCGGCTAAAGCTCTCCGATAATGGCAGGGTAACTACCTCCGGGTACCTTGGCCACAAAACTCATTTGCTAGAAGATACACATTCACAAAAACCATCTATTGCAACGATGCAAGTGGGGAAGTTTTACTTAGAGAAGATCACGTTACACATAAAAACCAGCTCCTTTGCAGAAGGCCTTAACCAAAGGCCACTTCCAGAGAGCTCTGCTTTGCCGTAAAAGCCAAATTGGGCTGCCCAGCCCCATCCTGCCTGGGTGAAGGGGCCATGAATTCTGCAAGCTTACGGCCCAACGATTCATATCAAATCAAGTTGAACTAATACGGCAACATTTAGTGTGATGAAAGCAAGCGGAGAATCTCTCTGATTTGGCTTCTCTTACAAGGCNCGCGTTAACCAAAGGCCGCTTCCAGAGAGCTCTGCTTTACCGTAAAAGCCAAATTGGGCTGCCCAGACCCATCCTGCCTGGGTGAAGGGGCCATGAATTTTGCAAGCTTACGGCCCAACGATTCATATCAAATCAAGTTGAACTAATACGGCAACATTTAGTGTGATGAAAGCAAGCGGAGAATCTCTCTGATTTGGCTTCTCTTACAAGGCATTTCAGTGAGCAAAGAGTTACAAGTTCATCTCTCTGCATATGTCAAACATTTGAAGACATAAAACAAGCTACACATGTATAAGCTTCTTCTGACACATATAAAACACAGATCATACTTAGCCTTGGCAAATAAAAATGATTGGGCTTGAGCCAGCATTTTTAAGATGTTCAGGACCAAACTCTTCAGCACACTGCCTAGGTCATTTGTAATAATAAATAAAGGAGGAAGAGGAGGAGAAGGAAAAAAATAGAAGAAAAAAAGGCTTTACTATTTTAAACAATTCTCTACTGATTGCCCTGCAATGCACAACAGCCCACATGCCTGCTGCAACCATTCCTTCTCAATAATGGGAACACAAGCCCCAATCTAGGCTTATTTTTTTAAAAGGGTGAGGTCACAGACACCACCTCTGTCACCAGCCTGAGCCAAATTCCTCAGGAGGTTGAAACGAACCCACTGCAGGGAGATGTCCAACCTCCAGAGGTGACCACACACCACCTCGCAGCACTCTGGTGCTGGTTCGCACCTGCAGTTTGCCCACTCCTTGCCATGGGCCACAAGAAGATGCAAGTCCTGGCCAAGAAGCATCGACATCTGAGACACGCAGCACCACCACAGTGCTCCCAGGACCACAGGGCTCACAGCAAGCAACACATCAGCCCAGGACTCGAAAACCATACCAGAAACAAAGCCTTTCATGATTCTACAGTTTGGGACATAATGGCATTGATTTGGGCCATATGGTTTGGAAGCCTTTGGCTGGTTGGAGATGACCTAGAAACTTGGGCTATTCCAAACCAAAACCTGTGCTTTTTGCAAATCAGAGGAGAGACTTAAGAAGCTCATTGGTGGAGCTGACGGACAGGATTAACAAATAAATAAAAGAAGGTAAGGGAGGCAGTGTAAGTGTTTAAGGGCTGATAAGCCTAAATAGCAGCACTAGTTGAAATTAAGCTAAAAATCCCCTTTCCTTCACCATCTTCTGCCATTTACAGTCCAAATTACTGTTAATTACCATATTTAAGTGTATTTACTAAGACTGGCTTTGTGAGACAGTTCACGTTTCACAGAGTCTGCTCAGCACCCTGGCTTTCATCACCATTCCCCTGTGATGTCATGCTGCTAATTACACAGTATTTAGGCAAAGACAGGCTGTGTCCCCCAAAACTTCTCCCCTGCCACTCTGGGCATCAGGAAAAGAAACCGGTGAAAGCAGAGAGTTCTTACTCAGAGCCCACCTTTCCTGTCCAGCTTCACAGCATTTGACAAAATGAACAATAATCTCTCTTCTGCAGGAGAGGAAAAAAACTCAAAACTTTTTTCTTTTAGGAGTTACTTATACATCGCAAAAATCCTAATGGAGCAAAAGGAGTTACAGTTCAGAGGAGACTCAGAGCTTTCCTACAGTTTCAANAGTGAAAGCAGAGAGTTGTTACTCAGAGCCCACCTTTCCTATCCAGCTTCACAGCATTTGACAAAATGAACAATAATCTCTCTTCTGCAGGAGAGGAAAAAAACTCAAAACTTTTTTCTTTTAGGAGTTACTTACACATCGCAAAAATCCTAATGGAGCGAAAGGAGTTACAGTTCAGAGGAGACTCAGAGCTTTCCTACAGTTTCAAAGATACGAGTATCCTGTTAGTTATTAAAAACCCCTCTGAGAAGCAAGCTGGCCTCTCCAAAAATCTTTGTCTTCAAAACTTGGTATGGTTTTTAAGCCCTAACAAAGAATCCAAGCACGACGAATGCTCTCTCAACCCAGAATCCCTCGAATTATTATCAAAGGAATTGCTTAATATAAAGTCGTTGCAATTGTAAAATGCCAAGAGTGCAGTTAATATGCTGATACTAAAAACTGAGTAATATAGCTGGTGAACATCCCAAACCTTCTGCCAACTTACTCATGGTGTAAATGGAGAGAGGGAAACCCAAAGTTTGCTACACAGCTTTAAGCTGTCAACAGATTTTATCCTAAATAGTTTTTAAACCAAACCAAATGCATGGCCAGCTGCGCTCAACTCCAGGTTTACTGGCAGCCAATTAATGTTTTACTAATTCCAGAAAGAGCTAACTCCTTCCCGATTGCTGTTCGGTTACAAGGCTGTAAAACACCCTGTGTTGCTTTAAAGCAGGAGTCCCTCCCCAGCCCCGCCAGGGATGCTGCAGCAGCAGAGGACGAGGATGCAGGGGAGGTAGACACATCCACCAGCACTGCTCCAGGAGTGCAGAGCATCCATCGGAAAGGTCAAGTCTATTCATTATGCGCACAGGGGTGCAGAGGAGGCCAGAAAACCCCAGCTCGCTCTTGTGTCTGTTGGAAATTAGCCCGCAGAAAGCAAGCAGGGTAAAAGGTTAATGAAACACAAGCTGAGGAAATAAAACAAGGATGCAGATGACCGTGACACTAGGCCCCGGGACCAGCTGCGCTGGCTGGAGCCCTTTCCCCGGATAACGGGCTGCGACGATGTTACTGGTGTTATAAAACAGAGTGACATACAGCTGTTCCTGCCTCCCAAGGCAGGGGTTAACGCGCCCTTGTGGGCACCACCACCTAATTCCCAGGCGGGAAGAGTCCCCGCTGTGCTCCCTTCTGTCCTCCATCCAGGAAGGAGCTGGAGGGTTTGCAAGGAAGGAAACAGAAACTGGGCAACAAAAGCTTATGTGGCACAAGGCCATGCAGTGAGTACTGATTTGGGTTTTCCTTGAAAGAAGCAGTGAAGCCACTGATGTGGTGAGAGCAGAGACCTCGGAGAAGGGGGGACTCGAGCACTGTCGTACGCCCCCAGCCAGGCTGCACCTGCCCACCAGCCTGAAACTCAGTCCTGGAAACCTTAATGCAATGCCTCAGCTTCAAAACAGACTTCTCACAGCGGTATGAAAACAAACTTAAACCAATGGGATATTCCAAGGTAGCACTTTCATCTGGTACCCCACATATTGGCATTTTTATTGTCAGATGTGTTACCGTGCTTTATTTTGTGGCAGGCAATACACTGTTCAGGCTGGAAATCAAAGTTAATAGTGTGANAGCTTCAAAACAGACTTCTCGCAGCGGTATGAAAACAAACTTAAACCAATGGGATATTCCAAGGTAGCACTTTCATCTGGTACCCCACATATTGGCATTTTTATTGTCAGATGTGTTACCGTGCTTTATTTTGTGGCAGGCAATACACTGTTCAGGCTGGAAATCAAAGTTAATAGTGTGAGGTTTTGCAGGTGGTGTGGGGGTGGGGGTTTTTTTCTTAAAAAGACAAGTATTTTTTCTTGTGCGCAAACTTCCCTGTGCCATATTTATGCCATCACTATGGATTTCTGTAAAGGAACAGTATTTACAAGAAAGCGATCAACACCCTTTGGGTTTCAGACATAACTATCAGATAAACTGTAAAATGAGTTTTTCTAATCCAAGGGTTTGAATAAGTTCCTAGCTTGGTTTCACTAAATATGGATTCCAGACCTAAACCCAACTCTTTCTAGTGTTACCTGATCAGAATTATCTTAAAATACACAAGGAAATAGAAGGGAGGTGACGGAGGAACAAACCAAACATTAGCGAAATAGTGAGATCCTCCAACTTACTCACAAAGTGCCAGAAGTAGATAAACAACCGAGGATCTTCCCCCCGTACTGCGAGAATGATGTAAAGACATAAATTCAAGAATACCTATGTGCTGTATAAGCTGCTGTTGGACCAGTCACACGTGGTGGGTAGAAAAACAATCTGATATTTGGAATCATTTTTACAACTGGCGCGCTAAGGTGACAGACTTAGGAAAACATGAATGCAATGCAAGGCTAAACCAAATAAAAAGCCTTGCGTAATTCACAGCAAATACTCTGCCAGCACTTCACCAGGTGAATGAAATTAGCAACCTGACAATCAGCAAAAGGAATAAATCCCAATAAAAAGCAAGCAGAAAGGAATTTTCAAGTGCGTGAATACAAAAAAAACCTTGGCTTCATACTTGCTGTTGTCACCAATGCAATATGTTTACCCATTTCTCTATGGCATATGATACTCAACTCGGTATGAAAACAAATCCCTGAAAGTCTTGGCAGATTAGTAAACATCAGATCAAATCAGACCTTCTTCTAGACTATGCAGGGGCTGTAGAAATTTATCAAAGTCTCACAGATTCTTTACTCTCTTGACACGAACAGGTCAGAACAGCCCAGAGACAAAAGGCAGCAAGATCAGAAAACGAAAACTGCGCAATTTTGGTAGGCCATTTATTGTTGGGCTTTGTTTTACTGTTAACCTCATTCACAGAGAAAAGAGTTTTGGAGATGGATAATGCCACAGGGAATAGCAAGCAGCAAGAGAAAGCAGCTTTCTCTTCTCAAAGGCTCTCCCTGGAAGACACTGCAGGGCTGACTAAGAGGAGCTGGGCAGCCCCCATCCCAGGTCCGAAACGTCCGCTGTGGTGTTCAAAGCAGAAACTAGTTGAAACTTGCAGAAACTAGAGATTACTGAGTGTTATACAATAGGGATGCATCCCTCAAGCTTTCCTGTTGGAAGATGCTACAGAGAGCAGGTAAAGCCTTTGGGTTCCAGCAGCATTACTTCAAGGGAGAAAGGGAGACAGAAAGAAAGGAAAGGAGGAGGGGATCTGCGTTACAAAGAACATAACTAGGATGGATGAACAAGACAACCCAAAGTTTCCCTGAACTGTGCTGGCTCTCCCACCATCAGTCAAGCACGGAGAGAAATTCAGGAGAGCCACCGTTGATGCTGCAGCAGAGGAACGGCAGAGCCCCCTGACCACAGCCCAGGGATCCTCACAGCGAAACCAGTCCCAGCGCAGGCACTTTTGTGACCCACGGACTACCACAAAGATGCTGCTAGGAAAGTGTGTAGGGCACAGGCAGCAAATGACAACAATCATTATTTCTAGGATGGAGTTATCCCTTTGAAACTCAGCAGTACACCTGGCAGTAAGGTTTGGATATGAAAACACTTCAGCTCTTTCTGTCTGATGGAGAAAAACAACTTTCCCATCCCATTCCTGCCCGAGGTGAGGGGCAGGCAGGGCAGCAGCAGCACTAACACTGGCTCAGCATCCGTCACCCACCTCTCTCCCCAGCACCCTCACACCGCACCCCACACCGCTGCAGCTCAAGTGCCTACGGCAAAGTTTCTTAAACAGTTGCAGATGCTAGAAGGATTTACAGCTCTGTCTCTCTTTCTCACCTTGCAGCCCCTGCTAGGCATGTCCTCACCTCTCCCCAGAGCTGGGTGCTTCTACTCCCATTGCCCCCAGTGCCACAGCACAGCTGAGTACGCTGCCCTGACAAGCTCACCTTGCAAACATTTCCCGTGCATTTAGGAGTACTCTTCTGGAGCTTTGGTCAGAGCTATAAATGACGACCTTCTCCTTTCTCATCAGTCACCAGGGAATCATTTGCATTGCCCAACAAGATGATTGGCGCTGGGGGGCCTCTAACATTATCACCAGCCCTTCAAAGCAAAGAACAAAACCTGCCCAGCCACCCCCACCATGGCCCTTTGGCAATCTCCAGCACATAAGGGGGAACAAGTTAAGGCTGAGTTCAGTAAGGTATCTAAGCCTATGCTTAGCTCTGGGAATCACAGGTCCTCCCAATCTCATAAGCCCTACCCAGGGCCCACAGACAGGCTGGTACACACCTCTACTCCTGCACTAACCCGCAAGCAGCAGGAGGCTTTGAACTTATGAATTCACCGAACACAGGTCCAGAGCGATCCTTGCTGGGACGATGCGTGCCATGAGAGCCCTTCAAATACAGACTTCCTCCATTTACATCACATTGTATCAGAAGTTAATGACTCTCAATTACATCAAGTGCTTTTTAAAATCACGGTACAATTAGTTCCAAAAAACACGGAAGTATCCGACAACTTGAATTCTCATTATGAAGACACAATTATAAACAAGAATTTAGTTATTTGCAACAGAAACCAGAGCACACACTGTTTATAAAAACAATTGTTAGGTTTCTGTAAGGCAGGATCATCTTGTGCTTTTTATTTCAGGAACACAATGGTAAAGAGCACAGAACCATTACAGCACGGAAAGCAACTGTGTTTGGAGCGTTACTTTGCCTTTTCAAAGGGAAATCAGGAGCACGATAATGTTTTATTTTTATTCTTTCAAAATACACAAGTGAACAATATATTGCTTAAAAACAATTTCTTGTAAACAACTTTTAATAGTAAAAGCAAACAATACCTTAAGAAATAAAAGGAATTTATCTCCTGAAAGATCAAGTTGTTATTTTGGCTTCTTGATGTGAAATAGAATAAACTATTTATCAGAGCTCAGATCATTCAGGGACTATAACCACAATGATCTATAAGTAAAGATCACGGCAAGGAAACAGAACTGTAACATAAACATTTAGGATTTCAATGCAGTGAAGAGCACACACAACTTCTCAGCTAGGTGGGGAGAGGGCTATAGCACCGCCCTTTCTGGCAGCCACCTAACAACAACCAGGGTATGAATTTTACTATTTTCAGAAAACCAAGAAATTGCAGAGGATTTTTTTATTATTTTTTAAAGACAGAAATTACCCAACAGCTTTTCTCGATAAGACTTGCAGCTCGTAAACTTAATTTCCAAAAATACAAGCTGGAGCCAAAGCCGGCACTGGCATCAAGCGCACAGACATGTGCCGCAAGCCGGGCTGACTGATGGGCAACTCTGCCCTGACAGCCGGCAGACCAGGAACTTAATAAGAAAGAAACTAAATCAACCTGAGCTCTCAAGATGGCTCCGAAGGATGGGCTCGGGAGAGGGAGCGAACAAAGAGCCGCTGCAGCGAGCGCAGCAGCCGCCCGAGGGATGCGCCTTGAGAAACTCCTTTCAGNTGAAATAGAATAAACTATTTATCAGAACTCAGATCATTCAGGAACTATAACCACAATGATCTATAAGTAAAGATCACGGCAAGGAAACAGAACTGTAACATAAACATTTAGGATTTCAATGCAGTGAAGAGCACACACAACTTCTCAGCTAGGTGGGGAGAGGGCTATAGCACCACCCTTTCTGGCAGCCACCTAACAACAACCAGGGTATGAATTTTACTATTTTCAGAAAACCAAGAAATTGCAGAGGATTTTTTTATTATTTTTTAAAGACAGAAATTACCCAACAGCTTTTCTCGATAAGACTTGCAGCTCGTAAACTTAATTTCCAAAAATACAAGCTGGAGCCAAAGCCGGCACTGGCATCAAGCGCACAGACATGTGCCGCAAGCCGGGCTGACTGATGGGCAACTCTGCCCTGACAGCCGGCAGACCAGGAACTTAATAAGAAAGAAACTAAATCAACCTGAGCTCTCAAGATGGCTCCGAAGGATGGGCTCGGGAGAGGGAGCGAACAAAGAGCCGCTGCAGCGAGCGCAGCAGCCGCCCGAGGGATGCACCTTGAGAAACTCCTTTCAGACTCATTCACTCTTATTCAAGCCTCTTCCTTGCATCTTAGAGAGAGGAAAAAACCTGCCCTGAGATCCAGCTATGCCGCTCAAGCCCGTGCTCAGCACTCCTTACCTGCCGCCTCCTCTCACTCACTCACGTTTTGGGATCCCAAGCCAGAGAGACACAAGCTGCTGGCAGACGGTGTGATCACAGGCCCTCCTCTGCTTCATACCTGGGCGTGGGACACTGAGCATGCTCCCCACTCCTCCCCGGCCAGGTTTCAGGGGTAAAAAAAAAAAAAAAGCTTCCCTGAAAGCAAATTAAGAGAAGTCCCAGGAGTGGATGAGCTTTATCCTGGATTTGTTTCAAAGCATTGCAACTCAAAATGGGATAAAGCAGCAAGCAAATTGCACGCAGCCGTAGCTTGTTTTAGCAACTGACTCTAAATTAACCCACACAAACAAAAAGTCTTTTGGAGGAAAACACAGGAGATCTGGGTCCCATTTCAAGTGCTGGCAAAACACACCTGCGTGTTTGCTTGTGCCTCAGTTTCCCATCTCAAGGAACAGCTGTGAAGACCTGGCTTATTCCTTCTTTTGCTTGCCTTGCCTGTAGCACATTTGGATAGTGTACAGCCTTTTACAAAGCATTTTTACAATCCCTAAGACAACAGGGCCTTGACCCCTATTATAGCTGCTAAATAGTATCACGTTGCTTGCATCATTGTAAACCCCGAACTTAGGCAAATAAGGAACAGCTCCCAAGCGACTGTCAAAAAAAAGTCTCCTCCAGTATCCAAACAGTGCTGGCAATATAATCAAAGCTGCTGGAGACCAGACACGAATGAAGTCTTATAGATCGGAAAAGGAAATGGGCAGAAGGATGAAAAAGGCGGGCTGCTTTCCCGCAGCTGTAAGTGCACATTTGGTTCAGGAACTACCACTTCCCCAGAGCCGAAGGTTGCCAGATATCTTGCACCAGAATCTGATCCAATTTCCATATAGCTTCCTTATGTTGCCCACACTCCACACGAAAATCCACGCTTGGCGGCCAGCGGCCGCTCTCTGTTGGAGAGCTTGCTCTGCCCATTTCACAGCGGGATCCCCACGACACGTCCATGTCACACCTCAGGTGAAAATCCAAAATCAGATGACTTTTTATAAATGTACTATTTATGCAAGACACTGGTGCCAATCTGGCCAGACGGCTGGGATGGGGACCAAGGCTCCGTCGGGTGCCCGCGTGGCAGCTGCCATCCCCACCAGACAGCTGGGCAGACCTGGGGCGCCAACTTGCACGTCCAGCTACAGAAATATCGGCTTTCAGCATATGTGCCTTGTAAATTATGCCATTTCCCCAGGTCTTCCTAATCTGAAAATATGCCCTTTTAATTGAGCTGGGGCTCGGGGGCTGGGGTGGGTGCAGAAGCAGCCCAGTCACACTGAAGGTCAGCAACTGAAAACCGGGGTTACCAGTACCGTGACCTCGGGGCCTCAGGCAGAGGCCATCAGCATGAGCACAGGTAACAGAGGTGTGATCCTGCCCTCTTCCTTCTTCAGGTCTCCCCCCGTGCTCACAAAAGCTGTGATATCAGGCTGGTTCCTTTTACTTTTAAATTTAGCACAGGTTAAACTGCCTGAAGCGCAAATCGGGCAAAAGCGGGTTGGCCTGAAGTCTGATGGAGCTGAGCAGTGGAGGTGAGGGTCACCCCTGAGCAAAAGCCACACAGCTCTCCCAGGGGCTGGGGCCACTGTCACCACGGGGCACTGCTGGGCAGCAATGGGGATGGAAGATCTGGTGGTACCAGGCAGCCTCAGGCTTCGCCACAGAGCGGGGAGGGGTCAATGTCCAGCCCTCAAAAAACATGAAATTCAAAAGACATTAAATTGGAATTGGGTCTTTCCTTACAAAGGCCCAAAGTAGCCCAAGAGGACATGGACGGAAAAGCCAACCCACTCCACGTGTGTGGACTCAAGACCCCTGTGCTTGATGAAGCAAGAACCATCCTTTGGAGCACACCTCTTGCTAGGCCTGAGTTTTCAGACTTTTAAGAGTGAAAAAGAGAATAGAGACAGATCGTCTTTACTATAGGATCATATGGTGATATGGTTCAGGCCCTTTCTTTATAAGCTCTTGTTTTCCATGGCTTGCACCTTTCTCAAAACACGAAAATGCAGCACAGCTCAGAGCCACCCTACAGGACTGCCCATGCTGCAATGATGGAGAGGCCACCCAGAGGCGGGCACATGTCACCTGAGCCAGGAAAATGAGGAACCTCCAGACACCCTGAACAGCAGAGGTGGTACCTCTGGGTACGTGCATTTACAGCGTTGACATCCACAGCTTAGCAAAGAGCAAGATCCATGTTTCCCCCCCAAAGAAACTACCTGCAGTTCTCCAGGCTTTTGCCTTTAAAAAAAACAATTATTGCAGTGAATAAAGTTTTATCAAGTGCAGTAGAAAATAAACTTCAAAATATAATCATACGCACTTGTTCTAGAAGCTTTAAAAAAGCCATACTGTTCAGCACACCAGACTGCTGCAACCTACCCATTCCCAATACGCTCAGTTCTGAGCAAATACAGCACTGAACGTCTCCTTAACGACTTCAGTGCTGCCAAGCCTGATGATTTTCACACATATCTGATGGTTTTCTAAAAAAACTCAGCTCCTGGAGTCACGCGATAAAGTAGAAATATGCACTTTTATTAAGTAAAAGGCTTTTAGACCATCATTTTTGCCCAGGGAACAAAATAAAATGAACCTTTACACTGCAAAACTAGAAAAATCCTAGAGCTAAAAGATCCTTCAACAGTTACCATTGCTTTAAATCTTGGAGGCGAGGGGGCACTAAATATGCTAAATGATTTTTTTTTTGAGCTCATCTCGCAACTTACATGAACATCAAAGTTGTTGGCATTTTTTTCCCCAAAAATTTATGCTGCAAATAATTCCGAGCAGTGAATAAATTCAAGGAAATGATGAGCTCTCTGCCATTACTTCAACAATACGAAACAAGGTGACACGCACAGAATAAATTCCCAATTATTCCTTTAGTTCTGCCTGTCACTACAGATCACTTTGTCTTCAAAATAATAAAATAAAAAATTAAACACAGTCTGGAAAGCTGTAAATGCACAGATGAAAGGGTCCATGTTCTGCTGTAAGATCTTTCCCTCCAAAACCCTCATATTCCCAGTGGGCTTCCAGGCCTGATCCCCCAATTTTTGACATGGAACTCCTACTGAAAGCCAATGCAGCTTTGCCTGCTGGTGCCTGCCAACTCTGAGCCACTTCAGGAACTGAAACACTTCTAAAACTACAGAACAGTAATAGAATATGAACCCCTGCATCCCTCCACCATTTACCTGCTATACCCTTGGCGGGTCCTTCCAGCCCAACTCACATTGGGGCAGCACAGCCACGAACCATCAGCTTTCACACCAAGGATGCAGCCCTGTGATATGCTCTGACAGCCGGGAGCCATCCCTGTGGCACCGGGGAGGGCATTGAGGGTCCTTCTGTCCCAGCCAGGATGGCTCTGGTGTGGGGAAGGGGAGAGGCGGCATAGCCACGCTGCCAGAAGGGAGTCAAAACAAAGGCAAACTCCAGGCCAGCTCACACTGCCGGCTGGTGTTGAGCCTCTGTATTTGTAAGAGGTTTTTGTGGAAGTCAGAGGCACCAGTTCTGGCCACAGCCCCGAGCAGACAGCAGCCTGAGCAGAGCTGACACAGCAGCTCTGGTGGGAGCAGCTTCGAGGCTGCTCCGGGTACAGACCGCTGGCTGACGCTCGCTTGCTGTTCTCCCACCTATTTACTGGGCCGACCCACGGGAGGGCAGCTAAATCCTTCCCACAGCTCAGGCTGAACTTGCCACCCTCCTGCCCTGCTTGACCCATGACCCCTGAGTCCTGAGCAATCTGCAGCTGATTCCCTTGGTGGCTCCAGCAGGAAGCTCCTCCATCATCTCCTGACCCACGTTCGAGCACCCACAATGCTGCAGGAGTCTTGGAGAGGCAGTTTAGAGACCTCCTCCTCCTCCTCAGGGTGACAGGACTGCTGAGCTGCCTGCTACAGGAGTTTGCTGCTCCTCCAGCGACAGCTGAATTCTTCCCACAGCAGAAGGTGGCTCCAAGCGCTCCATGTCCTCGCATCAACTCCTCACTCTGTCTCATTAAGACGTTCCTCCCTGCTGCCCCCCTCCTTGCTGTTAACCTCTGCGAGCACTAATGCGCTCCTTTGCAAATCCAGTGCACATTCGGTAGAGCTCAGCTTCAAACACTAATATTCTCATGCATATACAGAAAAGCAAGTTTTATTCTAAACAGAAGTGGCAGCTTCTAATTTAAGGCTATATGATTTGACTGCTAGGCTCAACAAAAACCACCTATTTCCCATGTAGGCAAACAGCCTATTATAATGCTGCCTCAATGTGCAATTTCAAATAAAGACGACAGATTTCTGCGTTACACAGAAAGCGCATGGGTTCCGTTTGCTGCTAACCCCTTCTGCTGGGGCTCCCTCTCCAGCAGCCCAGTCCTATCTTTTACGCATGAAATTCCACTCCCTCCGCTAACGCCATCAACCAGTTGCCGAGAGCAAGAGTTGCACTAAATTATTTCATCCCCAGTCAGACTGCCCGCAGGGGCGGGGGCCAGGGAGCGGGCGGAGGGGAGGCACACATGGACTACAATCCTGCGTGATCGTAAGCACATACAGGGCTTCTCACCTGCTTTGCAAAAACGCTTAGTCTTCTTTACACATGCATACATATACACGCACTCCTACAAAATGCAGATTTAAATCACACACACTGTCACAGGAGTGAACAGTTAGCGTCTCACATACATGCCACCAACAGACCCAGCCAAGCTCCCACAGCCCCACACACGTGGTTACAGCTGGTGGGCTCCCGTGAGCCCCGGGGGCACTGCTGCTCTGCTCCCCTGGCAGGATCAGGACCTGCTGTACCCAACATTGCACCTTTTCCTTGCTGAAATGTAGGAAATCAAAGCTTTCCACTTCCAGGCACTGGACCCCAGTCTGAACCGGGCACAACCCCACGCCAGTGGGAAGCATTCCCACTGCACAGTTCCAGAACACAAAGCACACAGCTTTATCCGCTTTATTTTTCAACCTGCTGAATTGCTAGAATATGTTTAGCTGTCATACATGGACCCCCAGATCCATAATCCTGCCCTCAGCAGCTGTTACGTTCACTATGACATTTACAGCAGATGTTACGGCTCCGTAAGAAGGTAAAAACAACTCAGACCTCCAAAACCTGGGCTGGGGGAGGTGAAGCAGAGCTCAACCCCTGCACTGGGCTGCAGCCAGGCTTACACAACCAGCTGCGGATGCAGCACCAACACATGCGGTAAAGAGCCATGTCACAGCGTACAGCAGCTTAAGGAAATCTGAAGTGTTACCATAGTGGCATTAAAAAGCTGTCAGCTTCCTGTGAGTCAAGCAGCAGAGGCTGAAATTCAGTGTTTAGAGTATGATTAAATATAAGTGACTTAAATTATACATTCCAGTTGCTGGAACTGACACCATTTAAAACACGCCATCTATTCCTTGTTTCCTCTGACACTGATTACTATCCACTAAGAGATGAGCATTTTCTTACAGGCACTCAAGTACCAAACTAGGGATTTATAAATCGGAGATAATTACAAGGTTTTGAATTACAAATGGGAGTAAAAAAACTACATTCCATGGGCCACCTGAAAACACTTACAGAGTCAAAATGGACATTTTTATACTTGAAAATCTGCCTGCACCCTATCAAGGCTGCTAACTGAGGCACAAGAAGCTTGCAGCTATTTTACAGTGGGTTTCACAATCAAACATTTGCTGAAGTGGCGGATGACCTGAGACACTCAGGACCTGTCATTAATTCTCCCACACAGAGCTCTGTAAGCCAAAGCTCTATTAAGCCAATGCAAATAAATTGCCTGTTTCTCCTTGATAAATACACGGAGCGACTTGCAAGACGTTACCTTTAAGATTTCAAAGACAAGCAGCTGTACAATTTTCTTGGGTAGCAATGATGGCACTTTGCTAGGAGCAAGGAAGGGAGGCACCAGGGCCACTCAAGGCCACGAGAAACGGGAGTGCCCCTTCGCCATCCACCCAGAGCACCCACAGCCCCTCCCAGAGGCCGGTTTGGTCTGCTCCAATTCCTGACAGACCAGCAGCTCCTTGCAACTGGGGCCACGCTGTGGCCTTGCAGTCAGATACCCCAATCCAGAGCATCTGGGTATTTGCCTTTGCCTTGGACAGAAATTGCGCTGGTGGTTGAGCAGCAGACACTAAGCCTGTGACCTTCAAAGCAAACCCTCTGACACCATTTAGCCTCCTAAAATGGCTTGGGAGGGAGTTCTGTTCTTAATTTAGCCTACAGAACCAGGAGAAACCCATGAAGAGTCAGTGGGATTTAGCTCTTACTCATCTATTCTAACCCACAGAGCTCAAAGTGCTCTGCAAGAGCCACTGAACCTCTTCCTTTGGCAGGGAAACTGAGGCACAAGCCAGTCTGTCTTGGGCAGCCCTGGGGCAAGCTGTTTGCAATGGCCACCCCTTGCACCTGGCTGCCAGCCACCGCGGTCATGGTCCTTTCGTTACACCTTGCCATCTGCCGTTTGGCAGAGACATGCTACATTTGAACAACTCTTGGTCACCTTCAGGCTGAAACACCAAGCACCTGTAAGCTTCCCGGGCTTTAGCTGTCTCAAGAGACGACTGATACAACAAGGCATTAGGACTGGCTGATTTGGTGATCCTGACATGCAAAGCTTTGATGCATTGCAAAACATTATCCTGGACCAAAAATGAATCTAGCATGTGATGGCGGAAATGTTTCAACAGCCAGGGGTGATGGCTGGAGCCATGGCAGGGGGAGCTAGGCCTGGATATTGCAACTTTATCCCCATTTTACATACCAGAAAACTGAGGCACGGCAAAGAAAAGAGACTTGCTGAGCTGAGACAGTGAGAGCAAAGGCCCTCAAAACCCTTCCTGCGTTACGGTCCTGTGCAGGATGCCCGACTCCCCACCCCAGTGACAAGTGCACAGGAAGGGAATAACACCTGCCAGTATGACCGCAGACGATGGCATCAGAAATGGGCATCTCACTTCAAAAAAGGCCTTTTTTACATTATCTTCCTTCCATCCCCGAAATTTGCAAGCCAGAAAAAGCACTACCAATCTCACTGTCTGGCAGAAATAAGAGAGAGACTAATTAAGCATAGGGCTCTCGGGGAAGGAGCCTCCAAAGAATCTTTTCATTCGAACAAGGACCCGTATAAAATGCCGGGAGAAAAAAGAAGAAAAAAACCCTCAAAACCCTAACCCTTCATCTTCACTGTCAGCTCACTTTTCCGTGCACTCACAGGAGCACAGGGCATCGTAGACTCAGAAGAGAAGAGGCTCTGAGATACTCAGCAGATTGCCTCCCCAACAGAGGGAGAGGAGCAGCAAACAAACACTGACTTGACACATAACAACAAATAAACAAGCTGTAACAGTTTTTTGCAATTATAATGCAAACCAAAATAAACAAGAATGACAGTCCAGCAGAACAAAAGGGAGGGTGACAGTGACAGGAGGGGGGTGTGGGGACTCCATCACATCCACATCTGTCGCTCTCATAACATCCCTAAGGAGCAGCTCCAGAAACGGAAAGAGGGAACGAAAAATGTATGGGACAGCAGTGATTCCTTGTGATCTACATCTGTGCTTGAAGTTTTCATGACCGCACTGAGAGCAGAATTTATATCCCAAAGCCACGCAACAGCCTACAACACTGCTACTGGTTTTGACCCCCAGCCCCCGAAAGCACCTACAGCAACAGAAATAAAAAGTTCAACTTGTTGGGCGAATGAGTAAAATAGGCCTTGTGTGGTGGGTGGATGGAAAGATGGCAACAGAGCAGGGGGAAGAAATCGCACCATCCGCAACAAGCACCAGTTTGACTGCTTTGCAAATCCTCCAGTGAAGCAGATTTACAATTTCTTTTGCTGCTGCTTCATTACCCTCCTAGTGAGGAACTCTCCCCCAATACGCACATGTTGAATATTTTTTTTTCAGGTAGATCAAGGTATTTTCCCCCAGTGGGTATTAAAGCTGATCACCATCCTCTTTTACAGAAAGATTTTATGCATCAGAAATTGCATTGCCTGCACTCAGGCTTATATTTCCAAATACTACTCCTTCAGCTTTCCCCCTCCAGCCTCATTTGCCCAGCCTCCCATCTGTGCGGTTCATCTCCAGACTTGCAAGTGTGACCGCTTTCCTCCTGCCTCACACCGCCCAGCACCCCTCAGCACAGCAGGAAGCAATTATCAGCCTTGTCTTATGCACACCACTTCTGTAACGATGACTCAGAGAGACATTTGACTCCTTTTCTCAAACCTCGGGACGCTGTTGATTTGTCCGAGTTGGTGATCCGCAACAGCCCCCATCACCCGTACCACCCTGCACTGCTGCTCCTCCTCTTGCATTGGGTCTTTCGGCTCCCGCTCCCTCTAGAGCCACCACCACACCCTCCTCTTCCCTAGACCTCATCATGTTGGTGCCAGATCGGCTTTGCTGTTCACCAAGATGATCTGAAATTTTGCTCCTCAGCCTTAGTCACATCAGCAGCCCCTCTCGTGCACTAGCAGGTTATCCCATTAAGGAGGGACGTTGGACAGATTTGCCTAATTATTTTTCTTTATAAGTCAGATTTTCTTCCCCCTCCTCCTCTATACTGTTCGCAAATTCCTCTGGAACTTTTTTTGAGGAATCAGGGTCAGATTCTCTGACCCTTCATTTTCTGGGTCCTCCCTTTGCCTCCCACTGAAGGTCTGGAGCGGGCTTCACTCTGCTCCTCTCCCCTCCCAAACACATCCCTGGGGAACATCAACAGCAATCACCAATGGTTCAGATCTTGCTGAGACTAGGTTTTCCTCAAGTCATCTAGAATAATTTCACCAAGCCCAGCTGACATGAGCAGTGCATAACCTCATCTTTCTCTATCCCCTTACCTCCCCTGTTTGAAAAAGCTACGTGTCTGTGTATGTAATTAGCATTGCAGTTTTGTGAGGACTGAAGCAGAGGAAGCATAGAACACGTCCGCTTTTTGCGGCCTCTCATCTATCCAGCCTTGCTCTACTCCTTTATGGCCTTTCTCACACATCCTACTTTTTTTGCAAGAATTTTCCCCAATTTGGAAACTTTCAAATAAACCTTTTTTCCACTAGAGGGCACAAAGACAATTTCTCCTAAATGGAAACTGATGTTGGAAGGATTAATAAAATAATTACTAGCATCTCACCAAAGGTATCTCAAACTCCAAGAAATGAACACTTACATACTGAGATGCAGTTCCCACTCTCCGGGTACTACAACATCAGAAAACATCTCTAACACGTAGAGATTGAAAACCTAGAAATCCAAAAGTGACACTACTCTTAACAAGATCTCCTGTACAACACTAAGCGCTTTATCCAGCAACTTCTATGATGCCCACAGCTTCTCATTAGGCACAGATCACAGTACTAATACAGCAATGAAGACAGAAAATCCATCCTAGTATTTGCTAAGTTGAACTTATCCAAATGCAGCTTCAAGTCACTGAACTTTTTTTACACTTTTGTTTCCTACATCAAAACAAGTTCCCTACCAGCAGAGACCTTCTGTTTGTGGGTACTTCTAGATGATAAGTCACCTCACGACCCGTCTTGGGTAAACTAAAGAGATTTCAGTTTTTAAGGCTCTTCTACACAAGGCAGCTTTTCCAGCTTTAAAGCTTGTCTTGTAAACTTCTTACAGGCTGAATCTACAACCATGACACCTTAACCAGTTCCTCACCAAGGAATGGTGCTGGTCCATAAGAAATGTATAAACTCAAAGAGAAAGCAATTAAGTCAAACATCTGTTTCCACAAACCCAACGAGTGGGACGATAGCACTAAGTTCAGAGTGCTATGTACCTTGAGAGCACCATGGCCCTCAGGGTTTATCAGCCTCCCCAGCCCCACCAGCAGCTTCAGGTACAGCAAGTCTTGCCTGAACCTACCTTGCCGACGTCTGTAATCCTGACAACCCACTCTTTCGGGGCCCAGGCTGAGGAGATTTGCAAGCGCTTGGTAGCCCACCCGTGTGCGGGTGCCTACTCGCACATCCCCGCACCCCTCCATGACCAGCTGTCCTTTGATGCACACTCACTCCTCCAGCCTGAAGGCAGCGAAGTTTGCTTTCTGTCTACCGCTGCCTGTGGATTTCCACTTACTGGCTTGAACAGAGCCAGTCCAGAGACTTTTGCTAATGGAAGAAGAGAGACAATAGCGATACGCAGGTGCTTCCTCCCATTTAAAGTGTTTACTTGTGCAGCTTAACATAGTGACGCTATTGTGAATTAGATCTGCATGCTGGTTTACAGAGTTCAAAAGGTAGCACGTAACAAAAGGAACCCCAAAATACTGCTTATTAAATGAAATGCTGCAGATTACGGGGTTTTTTCTTTCCTTTTAAACTCTGCTTCCTTTGCCAATGCCAAATAAGAGGGTTTTTCCAATCTTACAATAAAAGCAGTTTCAAATGGGAAATGATACATACTATATGAAAACAAAACAAAAAACCCAAACACAAAAGCCACAGTTTATCAGTATATCTCCACTGCCTATGTGGAGACATGCCACAGCTCCTTGTGGCATGGAAAGGCAACTCTGTCAGCTACCAGTGAAAGCTGAACTCAAGATCATTATGACTGCACGTGCTCCGAAAAAAATCAAGATCAAGAGAGAAGGTAGGGTATAGCTAAGCCACAACGCAGAGCTAAGGAAAACATCAGTGCGAAAGAGGAACAAAGGCCTATTTGTTTTATGAGATAAAACAAGCAATTCAGCCGTACTCCACAGTAAAACATTTGGCTTAGGACTGAAACAGGGAAGAAAAAAAAAAGTGCAGCATCTGATTCTAATTTTGTTGTCCTAAGCTTACATTACATGAATCAAGATGTTTACTAGAGGTGCCAGGCACTCAAATCCATGGTTGGACCTTGTACATAGGAAGTATCAGATGTGCTGAGCGCCTTGCAGTTCCCTCTACAGCCAGTGAAGACTCAAACATATTCAGCACTTAACAGTAAAATAACAACAACAAGTGTCAAGACACTTTCCTGCTATCTAAATAAACTCAGAAATCCCAACTTTATAGAATCTTGATTTGTGAAAATCTCAGTCCTTCCACAGCACGGCCTTTTTACTGTTCAAGAAGTTTCTAAGAAAATATGCTCGTGTTCAAGATCCTGCAACTTAGGACTGCACCTCATTTTCACGTAAAACTACACCACAAAATGCCAGATGTGCTGAATCCAATAGCGCACACAGTCTCATTCAACCTCACTTCTTAACATCAAAACAAATAGAATTGAGTCCTTTTGTCCGAGTGCCACATTATTTTGCCCTCTCTCAGCAGTTGCTTGTATTTTAGATGTCCTTCCACTGATTTTGCTTCTTGGTGGGAATAGACTGAATGAGATTCGGCACTTTATTCTCTGCTATCATCTTCTGTGAGATGTGGTTGGATCTGATGCTTGGAGAGCATCAGATCCAGACTCCTTCCATTTTTCATCACCAGTGAACTTAGAAATGGCAACTAAAATCCTTCTCTCCGTTGCTCCTGTCACAGACATGTGCTAGAAAGTAAGTGGCAAGTACGGCTTCGAATTAGCAGGTTGATAATTTCAGAGGTACTTTCACGCAGCTCAGCAATCCTGTGTCCAGCTTAGTGGACTTCAAGAACATCGGTAGAAGTGTGCCTAAAAAAGGTGCAGCAACTCAAGAACTGAACCGCTGACTAAGTTTGAACCAAACCCGTTTTATCTGTGCTGAACCAGTCTGTCAGCACTCTCACCCGCCCCACCACACTCTCATCTGAAACAGCACTAGCAAACATCAGATGGGCCTCATAACCTCTTATACTAGTGTGCCTGTTCTGCAAACAAATCTCTGGCAAGCAACGGCTAAACGAGCATCTACAGTCATCTCTAAGTTACCCACAAAAACTAAGACAAGGCGTAGTGTGCACTGTGTTCTCAGGTATGAACCCCAACCCAGGGTAACTGCCAGGCAGTCTCTGCCTCGAATTCCTCAGCATCACCACATGCAACTCATCCTGAATTGCTTCACCGCCCCCTCCAGCAGCCCTGCAGAGGGGGAGCAGGGACCGTGCAAGGTGGCAGATAAGACGACAGCACTCCTGTGCCTCTTTTATTGTTGCTTTTAGTCTTTAGTCTTGCTAGACACAAGCAACCTGGGTGTTTTATCTTATAGCTCTCATTCTACTGCTGCATGCAGCTCCTGAAGAGACATAAGGTGCCATTTGCTTTAGAGAAAATCCCACTAAAAAACAATTTAATGCACATTCACTGAAAGAGACCATCAGAAAGCAAACAGGTGAAAGTGAAAGCAACTTCACTTACCAGCAGCGGCTCGTGGATGCTCCAAGATGCTGAGATTTATTACATATTGCCTTGGGCAGGTGGAAGGACAGCAAGAGGAGAGAAGAATTTCTGGCTGTAAAATGTCTTAAATGCCAAAACCCAGATGAGTCTTTACAAGATCTGTTACTTACACTCGCTCTGAGGCTGCAAGAAGGGGGGTGGCCAGGGAGGCCCAAGCCATCACCAAAGACTCCCAACATCCTCCAGGACAGCGACACAAGTCCAGGGCTTGGTCCCACCGGGGTGGGCAGAGGGCTGCAGGAAAGCTGTGCCATCCCCATGCTGCTGCTGGGCACCACGTGCCAGTGTGCAAAGCCCCATGCGGTCAGTGGGACAATGGTACTGGGTGGGAGAATTTGAAAAAACCTTTCCTAATGTTCTTCCCAAAGCTCTTAGCATGACAGAAGAGACAAGTCCTGCCTTACAAATAACTATAAGAAAACATTTCTGTGGAGAAACACACTTTTGTTTTAAATGATGGAGAATAGAAGAATTGATTCACCTCCAAAGGACCGCAGTCTGAAGGACCTGAATGCTGCAAGCAGCAATGCACAGAAGTTGGAAATGAACACAACCGGAGCTGGCAAGAAGAAAAAATAAAAGGTTTCCATTGTGGCAAATAAGGCTTTCAAATGGACCATCAGTAACACCATGTTCAAAACTTTGTTGCATTACTTTTATGATTCCTCCTGGCAGCGTGCAACAAAACATATCTGAGTTGTAATCTATTTCTTACAGCCTTACATAAACACTATAGGAATTTTGTCCTCTGTAATACTTCTTGCTCTCAAGGCTGCAATAAGTAAGTCAGTTACAACCCCGCTGTCGCTTTGCCTCCTATCCTGCCGCCTCAAGTCACTGCTTTTATTTCTTTTAAGCTACTAGTCTAACCACTTTCAGCTTCAACAAAGACTTTAAATGTAACCTGTAGCTACACTCTAGGCAGAAGGAAGCATTTTACATTTACAGGGGAGGAGCGGAAAGGAAAAGCTATATTCCACTGTTAACACCACCTTCCGTTCATCTACAGTCTCTCCAGTATGAAGGAAGGGAATTCTGATGGCAAATCTCTCAACCAACAACTGGAAGAGAATTGCACCTGGAAACTCCAGGAGACAGTAGTCACTACAGTCACATTTTAAAAACCTGTGTAACGAGCACCCTGGCCAAGGACACATCAACTGGTGAGGATGCTAGCACTGGCCCTGGCATGTCGTTGGCAAGCCATCTCCTCCAGTGTCACCTCACTGCTGAAGGACAGTCTTGTGGTTGCAACTTAAGGAGACAGGAGAGGACCAGGATGCTCAGCTCCAGGAGGGGGAAGCGCCATTGAATATCCATCTTTCGAAGGCAGAGACCTTCTGGGAGACAAAGCACTCTCCTCTCCAGGACCACACTTTTCAGCCTGTGCTCAGGCCCTGCCAAAAGCACCTCACGTAGCAGACCCAGGCGTACCTATCATTCTGGGGACAACGTTATAGGGACATCTGATAGAGGAACTACCTGGGCATACTTCAGGGTCAGGACTCAAGGTAAAACGTGAACTGGGCCCATAGCCATTCAGAGAGCTCTGACAGAGCTGTGTGTCACTTAAGCACTGAATTGTCTTGCTTCAAGGCATTGGCTTCATTTAGTCTATGAAAAAGGCCATAGTTTGTCAGACCACTGGTCCACCTACACCATAGTCCCATCTCAAAGAACAGCAGCAGCAACTGCTTCAGGAGGAGTGCTAGAGGAGGACAAGTGCGCGGTGGTTCTTCCCCAGAACAGCACCCTACCTGGCAGAGGCTGTGGCTCGAGGACCACCCGAGCCAGAAGTATTGTCTTGGTGTAGCCCTGGTTGGGCCCTGGGCGGCCCTGTCATTCTCTCTCTGCTTCATCCAGGGAAAGGAAAATTCACCCCACCACTACGATAGAGTGCCACGGAGGGTAGCGAGCAAGGGCAGAGAAGAGACCTGAGTTGACTTTGAAGGATTTGCATCCTTTCAACACTCCACTCATGCATAACTGAAAGGGCTATATGCTTGGACTACAAGAAAGTGGAATATTTTTTTTTTCAATTACCAGACCCATCATGTGAAGGATGCTGTCACACAACAGCCTTGGGGGAGGTTTGCAAACTTGAAGAATTTACTGAGAAGCAAAATAAACTACTACTGACAGCAAGTGGACCAGAGCCCAGACCCCCAAGAGGTTCTGACAACGGGAGGACCCAGCAAAAATAAGCCACCCTTGACCTGGCATCAGGAGAGGCAGAGAGGAGCACATGCATGTATTTTATTTCACACTAACCTCCATTTGACCGGTTGCACAAATAAATCTCTGCTTGTCCTAAGCACGCTTCTAGAGACTGAGGGAGAATTTGGAAAACTTCACAATATAGCCAGACCTGCTGGCCACTGCATTGCGACTGAACTCCAGAGTTTCAAGAAATGAAGTATTAAGTTGGTAAGAACAGCACATACGGCCCATTAAACAAGGGAAACTGCATCCAAAAAAAGTAATCCGAGCTAGAGAGAAAGAGGAAAGAAAGAAAAAAAGGTACTGAGGGATTTGATATGTGATCGTGATCACTTGAGTTCCTCATGGGCAGAGAAGCAGTAGCTGGTCCCTATGGAGTATATCCCAGAGCAACGAAAGGCACAGGAGCAACCTGCCGCCACAGCCCCAGCACCAACCCAACAGGGACAGACATACCTGCCGCTGCGGGGAGCATGGCAGAGACCTGCAGCCTTTATGGCTCAGGAAAGTACCGTGCACACACTCTGCACTAACCCCAGGGTTTCACCAGATTAAAAGAACAAACCAAGATGTATATATGATGGCCGGACTGCCCTCAGTGCAGGAGGGATCTGGCACATCTTGTTTTCATGCAGCACGTGTGCTGCAGCACCGGCAGCTGTGCGTGTTACTGCACTTCTGCTCTCCTTAGAGCAGAGGCTCCCCAGGAGCACGGACCGCACTGTCACTGATGCGTGCACACCATCTCCCGTGCTCGATTCTCCTAAAACTCCATTACTGAGGCTATTCAGAAACTGCCATTATAAAGGTCGTACACCTAAACCTCATCTCAGCTTCTCCTTGCTTAAATCAGTGGAGTTTAGACATTCACTTATCGCTAAACCCTGTAGTGCCAGGGCAGCTTATGCGTGCTAATATTAAAGTGAGCTTGATGTAAACCCTATCATTTTCTCATGGACTTAAACAACTCCTTTCTTCCAATATCAGCAACGCATCAGAACAACGGCATGAAGACTCCCTAGATTAATACAGTAAATGCAACGCGGGCTTGTGAAGGGGCTTAATTCAGCTAATGGCAGGAACAAAGTCAAACACTTACACACACCAACTTCAACAAACCAGCTTCTGCAGCTGAGAACAGCAACCGTCCCATGTCCTCTGCAACACCGTGGCAGAGCAACGTTCTGTACAGCTGACCCCAAGCAGCGGAGATCATCCAGCCAAAAGGCACACTCACCGGGGCAGGTCAGAAGAAACAGCACAAGTCAAGTGGAAAAATAAAGAAAAAATTCAGACTGTTTAAGACGCTCACCTGGCCCTAACACCTCCCCAGCATGTCCTGCCCATGGCAGAAGATGCTGCCCACCGAGATAGCCAAGGCTTGACCCGAGCTTCCCATCGGGAAGGTTCAGCTCAGGCCTCGCAGCACGGGAAGCTGCAAGCAAGCAATGCAGAGGAGATGGAATCACTGCTTCACTGCACTGATCCATACAGACAGCAAGAGGCAAGGGAAGGAAAAAAAAAATGCACTAGAAATTCTTTTGACAGGGTGAAAAATGAAAGCAAAGTGAAACACAGCTCAATCTGTCAAAACAAAATCACAGCAAGCCCACTGAAAAGAAAAAACCACACAGCTCAACTCGCATTTTGTAGTAGGCAATAACTGGTACATTTGTTTTCTTGAAGATAAGCGGGTGGGTTAAGTTTGCCAGACAACACTGAGCAGATCTGAAAGGTAATCACATCAGAAGCACAAACGATCAAATTTTGCAGTGGCTCTAAACACAATCGAGGACAGTGAGGACTTGCTGGCTTCCACCTTGCCATTCAAGACTCTCAAAGAAGTTTTTACAGTTGCACCGTTGGGCTGATGGATGGAATCTGAAGTGCTTGATCAAGACAAGCTTTGCCCTTTCCCTCTGAGCTCACCATCCGAAGAAGAAAAATGATACTCTTAATAGCAAACAAGTCACAAGTTGACATGGCAAAAGGTCCCATACAGTGCATTTTTGGCCAGGATGGTAAAGGCCAACCTAATATTCAGAGCACAGAGAACCCATTAACCTGGTAAGAGAGTCCTAAGAATGTTACCCAGAGGGTATTTTGAACAGTGAGACAGCTTCTAACTAGCTTAGGTGGGCCAACCTAATTCCTCGTGGCCTGAGGAAGCATCTCCCAATGCAAGAGGGGCTCAAGATACGTATTTATAGTTCTTTCCTGATAAGCTCATTGTAAGCTTTCAGAGATGAACAACCACAGCATTTGACTGCTTTCTTGCAACCTGGAGACGCACATGGTAACCCCGCAACTGAAACCACACTTTTGCTACACTACGATGTGAAACTGCAATTTGCTAGCTTCATTTTGAAATGGACAATTATATGCATGCCCATGTTATATAAATGTGCGAACAAGCATTTCCATAAAACCTGTTTTAACAAGGCCTCAGCATTAAAAATAGGAAATAATATGATGGAAATACTTATTATAGATGTGCAACTCCCCATATATATTCAGAACTGCATTTGCACATTAAAAACTTAAAACCATTCTTCCAAATAAATCAGCATTTAAAAATATTTCTAATTTCCCAGGAGTTTCCATTCCAGCAGACCCCTCTGCCTGCTCAGACCCTTACTAGCCATAACAGGATTGCAGGTGCGCAAAGAAATCAATCTATATCAAACTGGGACCTGGCACAAGATAGATGGGAAGAAAAAGATTTTTTTTTTTTAGTTTCCTTTTTCTATTTTTTTTTTCAGAATCTTCTAATATGTCTAAGTCTCCCCAGTGCACACAGCTTTTCCAATTGCACCTGCATTGATTTAACCGCTCCTCTTTATCATGTCTCTCAGTCACCTATTTTTGCAAGGGCTGAAATTCTACCGTTTCTGTGTTATAAATTCCCTCCCTCAAGGTTTCCCCTTTCATTAGAAATTAACTCTTCCGTGTTACAGATCACCTTCCCATAGCCAAGTGCTTGGTGTCAGGTACCCTTAATTCCCATGACGCCATCTGCACAAAGCCGAGAACAGTCAGCCATCCTTGGCATCAGCAAGTTCGGGCTGCTTCATTTAGACAAACGCGCACGTATTTACGTAAGTATGTGCCATATTTCATAATCAAAATATTTATAAGTGTGGGGTAAATGCTGAAGAACTCTATCACATTGACTTCAGTTTCACCACGGATTTTAGGAGGGCTGTGATCTGCTTCTCAGCAGCAGCGCACTAGAGAAGTCACCCAGCAGCATCTGAGATAACCTTTCCAGTGAAAGAGGTGGGGAGAAGCAATGTCTTGGATGGAAGAAAATTAAATTTAACCCATGGTTATAATTCCTACCCTCTGGCTCAAACACTAAGTCTCATTCAAGTGCTAGCTCAGTATTTTCATCTACTAAAACAGATTAAATCATTAGGATCTGGCAGAAGTGGAAAAGAGCACGTATGGAGATCTCCAGCAGTGTAATTCAAACTTCAAGATCGCCTTTGTTAATTTTTACACAGCCTAATAAAGCAGAGGCCAGAAATACCAGGCAGCTCTAACAGGTGTCCTGCTGCTGACCTCCAGTCACTCGTGTACCCTTACACAACAGATCCATCTCCTCCTTGGACAGGACCGTGGACATTCATCAACAGGTTGTGAATTCCAGCCCCACCTTTGGGAGCAGACAGCAGCATCGCTGCCAGACACGGGCAGGGCCGGTGCTGCCAACAGACAGCTCGGCCGGCCAAGTGCAATCCATCCTGCCAGATGCACTGCGCTGGTGCGACTTCGTCTACACTTGGACATTTCTGACATAACTTTGCCTCTACCAGACAGAACCAACAGGGAATTTATAGAGACTCCTGTTAGCCATTGCCTTCTCTATTCTGGTATATGAAAAGTAGTTTGAAGGTGCGAAACTACAAGCAAAAAAGAAAACTAATTACTATTTTGCATTAGGATCAGAGAGAGTCTAACGATTTTTTTTAAGCATTTTTTGAAAGGCTCCTAATTATGCAGTTCCTTATTGTGCTCATTGAAACATGCTCTGCCCGGTGTCCCAATTAGTGTGATTTAAGCACAAGCACTTAAATCACACAAATGAGGCTCGGGGACTTGCAGCTCCGAGCAGAGGAAACACGTACACCCCACACATGAGGGCATTTAGGCAGGTCTCTAGTTTAACCGCATTTTTCCCCTGTGAAATCAAAAAAAGTCCCCATAGGCTAGCTTTCATAGAAACGGCTGCTAAAGTCTGCATTGATGTGTCCTACGCCAGCTCAGGAGCTACCTTTGCATGCACATGTGTCTGCCGTACAAGAACACTCAAGCTAACCCAAAGATGAGCCCCAGACTATCTCGGCGATTATCTCTTCCCCATGTCTTTCTGTGGGGCACACCAGGGCGAGTACCACCACCCCTGCGAAAGGCACATTGGTCCTTCTTCAGGATGCCCTCCCCAACCCTGCAACTGGCTCCCCGTTCCCCCTGCGAGTGTCATCCCTACCAGGGATCCCTGTCACGAGGATCCCAAACAGGGTGCTCACCCCAAGGACGGCTGCCCATCGGCTGAAATAGCACCACCGTGGCTTCCCGGCCAGCCGTGGTGTCTCGCCACACAGACGCCTGAGGACGCGTTGGCCACAGCTGATGCCCACACGCGCTCCGGAAAGGCACTTCTCAACTATCAAATACTAAATAAAATCAAGAAACAGAAGCAGCAGATGCTGTCACAGCTCTGTCACCCGTCGGGACATTTCCAAAGAAACACCAATCAAGAAAAACCACTCGAGTCCTCCCCACCTCCCAGTTTCTCTGTTAAGTGGGAATAACACCAACCAACACAACCGTTCATGCCATACATTGTGAGCAGAAGTCCACGGTCTGTGGGATTCAAAGCAAAGCTCTAATTTTCAATCAAATCTGGTCCCACGTCACAATTTTGGTGCCACATTATTTGTACTTTTTAATCTATTAAAAACCCAACGCAGACTTAGTTCTGCAAAATAGTTCCCAAAACTGAGAAAGACTGTAAAAATAAAACTCTCTGATAAATACAGAAAACTTTCCTCACCCTTTTGTAAAGTGCAAGTAGAAATGACGTGCACTTTCACAGGGTAAAATCTGGGAACTGCCACCCCAGCGGTAAATGCCGTGACAAGCCCTGCTTCCTTCCTTATCCATGGCCAATAAAAGACGAAACACTCCAGAAATTAGTCACCTCCAATTTCCACTATTAGTAAGAACCTTAACAAAGAGCACATTTTCAATGATACCGACCTCCCAAAAAGCATTTACAGAAACGTATGGGGTTTTTAATTAAAAACCAGAAGAACTCGTGCCCTGGGAGCTCACCGGCCAGCGCTGGAGGAGAACAGCTATTGCTCGAACATCTCTCCCCTCCTCAGCCCAAGGACGAGCATTTCGACACCTGGCTGGCTGCGTGATGTATGAGGTTTGCAGCCCCTGCTTGCAGCCCAGTAGTCTGGTTCCTGCCTCTCCTCGGTCCCCTCCGAGACCTCTAGCCCCGCACATCGCTCCCCAGGAGGAAGACCAGGAGCTCTGCCTCTTCCTTCTCCTGAATGCACAGCCACACCACGGCAAGCAAGCTCTCCTCTATTTCATGCCCTGGCTTCAAAGGCTTTTGTTTCTCCGCTGATCACCTTCCTCATGCCAATATGCTTATTTCTGGTCTCAGCTGTTTTTCTCCATTAACTCTCTGCGTTTAACATATTCAGATACCCCACTGGTCCTGTTCACCACCGCATCTGTGTCCAGAAGCGCAGGCAGCCCCTGTTTTAGCCCTCCAGCACTGCCCTCCTGCTTTAGAAGAGCCAGCTGTTACATAGGGTTGGGGAGCCAAAATATAATTATAGGAAAATGTATTTAGGAAGAGCAGATTACCAGCAGAAATGGGAACAGTGGGAGAAGTGAAAGCAGGTTTGTGTTGGCAACAGAGTGCAGCAATAGCCGAGTGTCCAGACGCCAAGATGGGGAGGGCACCCTCGCCTGACCAAGGGCTGTCTGGTTTTCGTTGGATGGTTGAACCCATCCACCACGAACTGCGTTTCCGATGGAGAGCTCTCCCCAGCATATGGCCAGCCAGTGGCACGCCCAGCTCCGTCACCACTTCAAAGCAGCCCAGGCAGTTTCCGCTGTAATTCAGCTGAACCCTCAAAAACCACCTCCAGCATCCAAAGTGGCATTTTCCAGTCCCGTTTATGGCCCGAGTGGACCATCTCCGCTCCCAAGAGGCTGGCATCACCACGGCCAGAGGCAGGGCTGGTCGCAGAGAGCTGATCCGACCTGATGAAGACCCCAGCTCCGCTCCTGCCCTCCGCGGGAGCATTACAGCCTCCATCACCTCTAATCGCCCAGCACACAGCAGGCTGCATCACGCGACTGCGCTGCAGCAGATGCTAAATTGGGACCCTCGTTAGCAGTTCCTGAGGTACCAGAAAGTAAATTGTCCTGAATGCTCAGCAGAAGGCTTTGGGCTACCCAAGCTGAGCAGCCAGGTTGAAACTTGGGTATAAGGTACATTAGTGGAGGCTCAAAGTGAAGCATTTCAACTTTCAAGGCTGCAGCTTTATCATTTCACGCAGAATTAAAGCGCTTACTAACATGTGCGCGTTGATGGATAGCAAATTGCAACAAGAACAATGAGAGGACAAGAAAAAAAATGGCAAATTAACAAAATAAAGCCAGCTCTGATGGCACGAAATTCTTGTCGCTCCTGGATTAGCCTGTACTCCATTTATCAGCCACTCTGGGTTTTGGGTTTGTTTGCACTAATTCGAGGGAGGTGCTTTGAGAAACATGGCATTTCTTCCCTCTCTAGAAAAAACCTCATCTGCACTGCATATTTTTAAGATTAATGATCCAAGGTCAATCTCTTGAAAGGAGATGTAGTGCTGAAATATTTTTCCAAACCACATTTCGGTGAAGGAGGAATTTCATCTCAACTTGGGATATTTGTTTTTAACCTAGGTATGTTCTGGGGCTTTTTTTGGCTCCTTAAACAGAAATCAACCACTTAGGACTCCAAGGCCTGATTAAATCAACACCCTTCAGGTCAGTCCTGGTTATCAAAGTGACAAAGGTCAAGCACTACAGAAAAAATAGTGATCTCATTATGAACAGAAAAGGTGTATAAATATTGTCCTATTCTTGTTCTGCGAAAGAAGAAAGCCAAAGCCAGCAGTGCCTGACAATAGTACGCAGCAGCTGAGCAAACTTAGCCAGAGAGGACTGTATTAGTGAAAGGGACCTCTGCTCGGCCAAGATACCCCCTAGTTTGGGTAGAAATCGGTACAGGACCCTCACAGACCTCCTTATGATGGGAGACAATTAAAGCTGGATGGAGTAACCTCTTCTGGCTCCCTCGACGCATGTAGATGAGGACATTTACGCACAACCAGAGATGGTTCTGCATTACAGTGAATCAGAGGATTAAAAGAGCCCTCACCTTGAGGGCAGCATGCACCGGCTCTTCCAGCCCCAGCAGGCCCCGAGGTGTCCGTGGGTGCTCAGTATTAGCATCAACCCAGGTGATGTGCACGGGAGATTATGTCAAATCTGCATCAGCCTGCGTGGCTGTGAGCAAGGCAGGGTCTAGCAAAGGTGGGCACACAGAGAAAGGGAGAAGGGAGGGGGGGGAAAAAAAGAAAGAAGAAAAGCCACTGTCCTTCAACTAGCAAAAATGTCCTGTGTGATGCAGAGAAACCCGTTGTTCCTAACGCCAGTAAGCAGGTCAGAACCAGACCCTCGAGACTCAAAATCCAGAAATCCATCTCCAACCTGTGGCTTGTATTTACATTTTGCAAAAGAAACCCCGCAGAACAAATTCCTCCAGAAACTGCTGATCTCTGCAGGCTCCAAGGACATGTAAAGAAACTTTTACATGCTGAGTTTTAAGGCATAAGAGCACCAGAAGAGGGCTGTTTGTTTTTAAAACCTGTTCCCATGCTGAAACCCTCAATTCCAGAGACTAATGTACGCAGAGGTGTTTACAAGCCTCTCCAACGAGAATTTTATAAACGGAAGAGCCGACACAAGCTGAACTGTAGCCTTGAGAGCTCTGAGCGCGATACCACACTCTTCCTGTCTCCAGAGGAGACCCATCCCTTACATGTCACTTCAGCCTCGCACACAAGCGTTAATTTGGGACCGATGACTCACGATTCCTGTTTTCCAGAACATTCAAACCAATACTGCAAGGAAACCTGTTGTGTTTTTTTTCTCCCCCCCGTAGCTGAGTGGCCGGGTAAGAACAGGAAAGGCAGGAAGAAGTAAAAAATTGAGCAAAAAAAATGGATAAACAGTTCTGTTAACCTTTCCTGAGCCTTCCCAAGTGATGTGCTGCAGAAGGTCCCCTCCCGCACAGGTCACGGGGTGTGCAGAGGCTTTGGACAAGTGCTCATTGGAAATGTTAATGATGCTTGGTCGGACCTGGAGCAAATTGAGGACAAACAGAAGCAAACACTCAAACATCCCAGAAGGACCATCACACACTTAGCCCCTTCTAGAGGTTGCATCGTGTTGCCTGGCTGCTATGGACTCAGGGGAGGAATATTTTAAGTTTTTGTTAGCTCCAAAAAACAAGTATATAAGAGCACCTGGCTCCAGAAACATGGAAACTTCACTTAGAGGAGAAAAAAAAAGAATCAAAAAAAAAAAAAAGGGGGTAGCTGATCACTTACATCAGCTGGGGGAATGCCAGTGTGGCTATCTCCAGCAGAGCAAAAGCCCTCCCCAGCAAGCCCCAGCCTCCAGCACAGTCCCAAGGAGCACGTTGCCGCAGCAGAAGCGAGGACCTGCTGCGGATATCAAAATTGCCTGACAGCTCCCAAAGCTGCCGTTTGCAGGAGGCCAGTCTTTGGCTTCGGTGCTGTTTGCACACTGTTGCCAAGGCTGAAAGCTGCTTAAATGCTCTCCTTGTTTAAACAGCACTGAAGCAACAAGGCTCCTCAGGTGGAAACCCATCCAACTGGTCCATGAGCGTGCCATAGGATGGAGCAGCTCCCATCAGGTCCATTGCCACCGAGACCAGGATTCTCTTAAAGAATAACATAAAAACGCAGATTATGCAAGATTTCTAGTGCAGACAGGCCGAAGGCTTCCAGGTAAGGTGGGACCACGGTCACACCACAGTTTGGACAGGCACTAAGGGCCACCTTCACCACGCCCCAGGGATCTCACAGCCCTGTGTCCTGCTCCTGCAGGTGTAACCTTGGTAAATTAATCCCAGGGGATGCCTTTGCCATCCACCGGTAAACAAACAAAAGGGACTAAGTGATAAAATTACCTACTACCAACTCGCACATAAAAACAAAGCCAGCCTGCACCGCTGATAGAAAAGAAAGCAGGCAAATGTTCAAAGCACATTCAAGACCTCTCGTCAGCTGCTTTTCCTTTCTGAAGAGCGTCACCTTTTCTGAAGACATTGCAGAGCCTATAATAATTCCTACCCAAAGTGACATTACTTCATTTCCTCTGGAAAACAACAGCTCTACCAGCCCCTCCTTCCCCGTCTTGCTCTCTCATGAGCAACATGCTCCATCTCCAGGAAGGGGGTAAGGTCAGGAGCAAACGCCTGGATTGCTCCCAGATTAGCAGCCCGGAGGGAGTAATTCCAACAGAAAGCATTTACAATATTCTTGGTATTAAATGCTTTTGGCCAAGATGAAATTTGTTAAAGTTTGCACTTTTGTTTTTTCAAAGCTCTGAGTCATTTCATTCCCCAAAGCTGCCTCCACAGGCTGAATTTGTGGGGAAAGGGAATTTTCGCACACAGAAACCAACACAGCTAAATAATAAACCGAGGCGATTGCTCAGCCGCTGAAGCCTGATCAATTATTCTCCACAGAAGCAAAGTACCCACATTAGAAAGGCAAATCGTTGTACCTAAACTGATAGTTGTATCACCCTAATTTCCTGAGATTAATCCGGTTTCAGTCAAACCCTTATCTAAATACAAATAGGAAAACTAAACACGCAATCAAGCAAACATCTAAAAAAACCTCGACTACAATTTGGCTAGACAAGAGCTTTATGAGGAGCAGCTGGTTTATCCCCAAGATTTCTGAATTATTAGGATCCAAGAGCTCTTAGAAGAGGCTGACAAGACCCTACTAAATCACTGAGCATTTAACAGTCCCATTTATTACATTTTGCCCTTCCCCCTCTTCCCAACCCAAATCAATTTTTTATTTTTTTTTTAAATTGTATTTCCTAACTTCACTGATTCTGCACACAAGGAATTTCTATCACAACACTGGATGGGGAGCACCTCATCTATTAAAATGCCATCAGTATCAGCACTGTAGGTGATGACTGCAGAGAGGAAATAACATTGCTTCCCCCCCCCTCCCCCTCACCCCCAGTTTCACATTTTCTCAAGGAAAAGGGCACTGTGCTTTCAGACTGGAACTGATAAAAACCATGGAGCAAAGAAAGGCCTAAAGGCTAAATGAACCACTTCTAACTCCTGCAGAAAAATACTTTTTCTCAGACCAAGTCTGAAGAAAACAGTACTGGGGAGGACACCGGATGAAGAAAAAAAGATCACAGTTTTGGGGGGAATTTTTGGTGCCAGCTGGAATCCAACACACTTTCTTCCACCGAATTTTTATAATCTAATGAATAAAAGCAACTCCAAAGAGAAAACAGTTAAAATGCAGGTTTAAACCTCAGCAAAGCCTGGCTTCACAACGCTTCCAAACAAGCTGGAGCAAACTTGCAGTGCGTGAACATACCGCCCATTCAGAAGGGATCCATTTGCCCTTAGAGCAAAGGTCCTGCCCTGCACTCTCATGCACCAGATCTGCATCGCCAGCCCAGCATAAAGGCAGCGACTCCTGGCATTTCAGGCAAAAGGTTAAATTCAAGCTTGCAGATTGGCACATGCCTTATTTGAGAGATTTTAAAACGAAGTAAGAGCCATCAGGTCTTGGACAACTGCTGAGAGGGAAGTGTGGGAGAATTCAGGACATCCATGACATTGGGCTGCCTGATAGTCCTTGGCTGAAAACACTCCGAAGTATTCCCTCTGCTGTGATTTCATGCAGAAGCGCAGCAGTATGATGACTGATGGTCACACAAAACCCATTATGACAAAGATATTTTAAATATTTCAGATTATTATTCTTTAAGCAGCTCAGTAGTCTAACGGGGATGGAGATCCCCCCAGCACTACAACCCCTGCAGTCCCTAATCATGTCTTGCTGCTTAGGTAAAAACCACGGATCTGGGACAAGCGAACACAGATGGGTAACAAATGACCAAATACTTGGTCATGGGATTTAAACAGCATCCAGGAAGGAGCTGCAAACAGCTCCAGTAAAAGCAGAGAAAGGAAGGAGGAATCCCTTCCCTTTTATGAACCCTCCTTGATGCTCTGATGCTCTGCACTAAACATCACTGCTGGCAGGCGAGAGCGTCCCAGCTGGACCAGAAGAGGCACAGGACACTGGGTGGAGTAGTGACAGCAATGCCTCCTGATGTGCTCCAGACAAACCTTCTTTACAATGCCAAATTTAATATTGATTTATATTCCGAAGCATGAAGCCATATCCCATCCAGTATTCTTCAGTTCAAAGGCTTGGGCTTTGTTTTGGGTGGCTTTTTGCCTTAATCTCAGTTGCTACAACAGTTCGTGTACATTTCGTTACTGGCACCACCTCAGACGTTGCTGAATTTTGGCCCTCGGTAGCACCCTGCGGCAAGGAGCTCTGCAAATTAGCAAGGGGGAAACCATTCCCTGTGAGTGTAGTGTTAAGGCTGCATAGTTAAATTCCCAGAGGGCAGGAAACGAAAATATTAAACATTCTAACAACATCACTGAAGGAGTCATGTTTTACATATATGTCATTCCAATCAAATATTTTTCCTGTTTAATCATTTAACTTTAATGCAGCTCATACTGGTGTTAAAGGTTCACGCACAACAAAGAGAATGGAAGGATCTTGCACAGGAATCCCATACAGGACATAACATAACCAGGGAACCACTGCCGCAGACACTCAAATTTCACATTTTCTAATTCTGTTGATTCTAACTAGACAAGCTTAATGGCACAGTAATTACATAAATTACCTGGAATATATAACACTGCATTTATACATAATAAATGAATGGCTGCAGAGGAAACACCAATGAACTATCATAACTAACTTTTTGTTCAGTTTCACTCTAAACCAAAACAAAACAAAACACTCAAAGGCCACGTAACCGCAGCAAAACGATGAGCAAAACCAGCTTCTGTGAGAAGCTTCTTCAAACAGATCTTTGCTTAAATTAGGGCAATTGAGAGATTTCCAGGAGGCTGGGGCAGCAATCCAACAGGCACATGTCTCCCAGAACTGTCACACAAAAAATTCAACTTCCCTACTCTGAAATCTAGCAAAGTCCTAAGCAGCCCTACCTGAAATTGCCAGACTGGCACGACCATAACCACACAACATTAAAAAAAAAAGGGAAGGGGAAAAGGAAATTTCCCATTTAAGAGTTGACACAAAAAATGAAATAACCCCCTCCTGTGTTTTTATAAGTTCAAAACGAGCTCTCCCGACACAAACCAAGCACAGACGCAGAATGGCTGAGGTTGTCTGGCAGGAGCATCTAGCTAGTCCAAAGCTGTGACGGTTTATACAAAACCTTTAAACTAAGAACAAGATTTCACAAGCATGGCACAGATGCAGAGGCAGTATTCAACCAGATGCTGGTGTGATGGGCTTGCATTTCTCTGTCTTTTTAAGAGAGGGATGCGGTAAAGGTCAATGAACTTGAAAGGGAACGGCAGCCCTTCTGAAAGAGGCTCGAGAGCAAGGCTCCCACCTCAAGGCTCCCACCTCGCGGCATTTCTGCCTGGGACCCCCAGACACGCACAGACATTCCATCCTCTTCTGCACCATCATCCTGCAGACACCTCGCACTTCAATTTCTTTTTTTGTTGTTTGTTTTCATTTTTACATTTTTGCATTAAGAAAACCTCTGTACTTTGCAGGCTGCTCCCAAGGCCATCCACAGCAGAGCCCTGCCTCAGCAGGAGGAGGACTTGGTCTGTTTGACAATAGGTTCCTTGCCCAGGCCAAGCATCCTCCGCAAAAGCGAGGTTTGGAGTGATTGGCATTACTGGGGCCTCCTTGCACAAAAGCCGCTTACATTTTTACATTTACTTGACAGTAAAATACCCAGTATTATTGAGTTTCTGCCAGACCACTGGAGGAGGGCACTTTGCTAGAGCAAAAGCTACCCTGAACATGGAACAAAGATGAAGTCCTACGTCACTTAATGCCACAGCTCTCCTTCAACCCATTCCTCCCAGTGAGACTTTGAAAGCAACTGGAGTCAAACAGATGCTTCTAACTCATTTTCTTTAAGAAGGAAGAAAACGAAATACCCTAAAAGGCCAGCAAACCACTTAAGGGAGAGCATAGACTTGAAATACATACACATATTCAAGAAAAATCAAACCATAGGCTTTGATTGCAGCCAGAAGAACAAAGTATCTGACTTCAGTCTTCAAAGACAAGGAAATTCAGAAATAACACTGACTCTCCTATTACTCATCCCTACTGTGCTCCGTTGTTACAATCCACGCAGGCCACCCAAAGTTAAAGAGACCTCCAGAAAAATGATCAAGTCAAAGGGATATGTTAAAAACAAGCCCACGGCAGGTTATGTGGTTGAAACAAAACGCATAGCACCCATCAGGAGTGTTGTATATGCCATTCCCAAATTGCAACAGTCGCACTCATCTGGTTATAATTTACAAATTAGCACTAGGTAAAAGAAGAATTTCTTCACACCTTGAAATCTGAAATATCAGCTATTTTTCCCAGAGTTAACTTCACCCTCTCTTACCTTTCAACAGTCGATACCTTTTTTCATGGCGATAGCATAACTTTGGCAAATATTTAAGCTCTCAGGCCTGTTCCCCTTCCCTTAGGTGGTAGTTTGATGTGCATCGAAACCACAATTTTCATAGGGAGAAACAAAAGCATTAATCTCAGTTTTGTCTGACCCACACCTATTGCCACGTGTGATATGAAAAATGTTTGTGCAACCACACACAAAACAAGGATATGGAGTTGGCAGGGAGAAGAGTTCAGCAATCTGGCCAGGGCAGCAAACGCTAATGCTGGGAGAGCACAAGGGACGGCCTGTGAAGCGACCACGCTGCTGAAGGGAAGGACACAAAACACCACTTTCCCAAACAACAGCACTTTGGCCCTACTTTCACAGCTGCGTCATCCCCTTTGCACAGCAAGCACCAGTTAAATGAGCTGACATCTAACAAACTCATTGCCTGATGGTGACGCCCTGACACAGAGCTGCAGTGCCGCAGCACCTGCGGCGGGGCTGAGCGATGCGGGTACTGAGGGGGGACGCGCAACCCCACAGCTGCCTGTGGGATGTGCAGGAGAGGTGCAGGCAGTGGCTCAGGCTCCAGCTGCCCTTGGCTGCTCAGAGCAGCACTCCAGTGAGGTAATGGGATGACTCACGACTGCTCGGAGAGGGCCATTAATTACACCTCTCACAACCGCACCATCATGCCGGTACGGGCCTTTCCCAAGGCTTCCCTCGGTTATGACCGTGTGAGAGAAAATATTAGTGTGGATGGCGCAGGAAGGAAATTTCAGCCACATTATCTGGGAAATGCAAAAAACACACTAAGCCCTTTGACTGAAGCTTTCCTTCACCACAGCCAGGTCAGGAACCGTGTCTGCGTAGAGATCCACACTCAAATAACCCCTTACACCCGATACAGCGCCGGTTTAAGCTGGGTTGGGCACAAAACCAGACCAAAACACCTTCCCGCAGGACTGAAAATAATATAAACCCCATCAGCTCGCTGGGACAGCAGTAGGACAAAACATCCCCCAAACTCACGTGCCCCCATCCCCTCTCCACAGACTGGCCTGACCCATCAGGAGGACACCCTCCCTCCGGCTTCCCACGGTGGCCCAGGAGGGGACATCTCCAGCCACCACAGACCTGTGCCCTAGGGCACGTGGGTCCAGTCTCCAAAAAATGGCCTTTCACGATGTATAATCCTGTCTGTGCCATGCCACCCCACAGCTTGATCACCTTCATTTACTTCCCGTCACACAAGGTCCTCATCTACGTGGTTACAGTTTCTGAAGCACTTTTGCAGCTCCGGTCCCAGTGGTTTCTGCGCAACATTGAGGTCACATGCTGAGCATTGCAAGCAAAATCACTAAGTGCTGCTGGAACTTGCACCGATTTGTAACAAAATGGCTGGGAACCAACATTTTCATCAAAGGTGCTTCTGCCTCACCCTTTTGCTAAATACAAAGTGGATTCCCTTTTAGGAAAGTTAATGAATCTACAAATAAGAACAGTTTTGAGTAGAAGCTCTCAACAAAGCAGAAAACCTGGAAATCACCTGAGAAAATCAACTCTTCCCCGCTATAAAAAAAAAAATCTTTATCCAACAAACTGATACTGGTTTCTCCTGCCTGTTTTATTTTCTCGCCCATCACCAGGATGACTATGCTCTGCTCGGCTACGTTGTGCCCAGTGCTGAGCTGAGCATCACCCCGAGGAGCAACCGGTGACCCCCTCAGCAGCTGTTGGCGTGAGATGCCTCTCAGTTTGGCACAGTTGGAGACGTGACACGTAGACGCAATCATACACACATGCACTTTACAACATCAACAGTCCTTCTTGCCTACAACGGTGTTCCGCAGCAGAATTGACGCTGCTTCACAACACTACAAGAACGCGATTTTCCCCTGAGAAGGAGGTAAATCCACACCTGCAAACATTTAAAAAAAAAAAAAAGACACAAAAATTTCACTGAGCTTGCCAGCTACTAAAAATGGTTTTGCAGAGAAACGGTGTTTACAAGGCTAGCCACCAACTTCAGAGTAAACCCTGTAAGTCAATTAAATAGCACTTCGGCGGTGCGGGCAACAAGGTGTCACAGACCATCCAGTGCTCAAACAGCGGAACTGTTGATTTTAGTCAAAAGGCAGCAATCCGGTAGTAAATACAACATTGAGTCCTGGCCCGTAACTGACTGGTGTCATTACAAAGTATGTGTTCCAACAATTACAAAATTAATTAAAGTCATGTCAGGTCACTCAGTTGGAAAACAATTATTTCACTTCACAACATTAAATGAGAGACAGTGCCCCATCTTCATCAGTATGCAAATCGCAATGGATTTCTTGGGACTAACCCAGCTATCTCCAATGCTGGCAGGTACCCAAAACCTAACCCAATATACTCCTTGGGGGCGAGATGGGTGCATATCACCGTGTAAGAATCCAGTTTGGCAACAAGGAAAACGCAGTGGGTGAATATGGGATGGCAAAGAAAAAACTGCAGCCTCAGTGAACAAGTTCCACGGTAAGCTTTCTAATTTACCTGCAGTCAAGTAACTATACCAAACGATGCTGTGGCAATCCCCGTGCCCGAGCTGGGGAGGGACTGATGATCACAACCTTGCCCTGGCACAGGACCCTGTGTGCTGACAGATACCTGTCCAAATAACCTTTGGAGACTGCTGCACATCTCGAGCTCTGCTGGAAGACCATCACTTACGGATTTGGGAATAGGCTGGTTGACTGCTATTCTTTTTAAGGAGTTTTGGTAAAAGCATTACAAAACCTTTGGTAAAGTGGTGGTGGTGTCATAGTGTTATGACTTCAGAAAATCTGCACTACGCATTTCTGAGGTAAATTTCTGATACATCCACGTACAGAAAAGATCTTGCACCTTCTGTGATCACGCATGAGCTGGGATACCAGCCTGCCCTCAGCTCAACAAGCCGTTTGTATAAGGTTCAGCTGTACTTGCACACACCCAAGACTGCAGAGATTTCATTGTGGAAAGTTATACACATCTCATCTTATCTCCTGAACAGTAATTAGGCTTCTCCAAACCAAAGTCTGGTGCCATTCACAACTAGATAACCACCCCCAGATTTACCTGGCATGCAGCTCATGAGGTGCCCAACTTGCATTTGCTTCCCCAGGTGATGGGTGCCCTCCTCGGGGTAGCCCTCCAGACTATTTAAATTGCCTCTCCAGCATGAAAGGACAAACCTAGCTTCTGTAGGAGGCACCTTCATCCTCCTTCTACAGCATGTACTTACAAAAAGCATTGCAGATTGACAAGCACATGCATTAGTTTTAAAGAGTGCAAAGAAAGCACCGGGTGAAAAAAACCCCAAACAAACCCCAGATACTCAGCCCACCACTTTCCCCATGAAACACCTGCAGCCCTGAGACACGGTTTATTATATTCAGAGCAGCTGTGCTCGTTGAACCACCTTTTATTGCTTTGGGGACTCACATCACGGTTACCGTTGGTTTGAACAATACTGTCTCATACAGCACAAGAAAACAAAGTTGGCTCCCAAGGAACAGGACAGAGATTTCATATATATACGTTTGTATAAAAATAAGTAATATACACATATTTGCACATGGTACATGCTGACATTTCCTTATCAATGCAAATAGCTTTGCCCTGAGCTTCCCAAGACTATGGGATGATAGGAACACTGCGAGATGTGGATGTGAGGAGTCTGACACCCAGACCCCCTTTGTCACCCAGGTATATATACTAGACTGCAGCAAATCCCAGGCACTTTCAATGTTAATTCTTGAGACTCTGCCTCCGGATTTGATCTGGCTCTGGTATGCAGGGGCCATTCACAAATGCTCTGTTGCTTTTGTCTGCTGCTGATGGGCCCATCAGGCCTATTTCAGAGAAGAGTGAGATACTGAGGGATCAGTTTGCACCTCAGAGCACAGCAGGTTTAAATCTTATGCCTCAAAAACCATAAAAATAACTAAATGTTAGATGCAAATCTCCCTATTTAAACGCTACATGAGATGATTAAAACAGCTTTGCTTGTTTTGCAATGGTTAGTAGCCCCCCCCCAACACCATGCACGCTCATACAATTATAGTAGTTAAAACAAATAAATCAGAGTCGCTTCTCCAAGCCGTAACAAAGCCCAGAAGCCTGCAGACCCCAAGCAGCCTGGGAGGCAGCATTACCATTTTTGCACAGTTGCAGGGAGCTCTATTTATATAAACAACCCCATTGTTTCTGCTGCAAGTGCATGGATCTGGGATCATGGGAGTTATCTCTGTTATCTGGCTCCATCCTTGAGCCACAGCTCGCCTGCTTACTCCACTCCGTGCTGTGACACAGCTTTCCTACTCCAGGCAAGACCAGGGATGGTTGAACTTCATCAGAGGCCCCTGGAAGCAGCATTTTACAGCCTTGCTCAGTTTTTCCCTTGGTGCATGCTTCTGAATTGCTGACAGCACAGAGAAAAACCAGAAATCAAACCGTCCCTCCTTGCAGCACAGCCGGACCGTGCTCCAGAAGGGCTGCGCTGCGCTTCGGGCACCCCGGCACCCGGAAGAACCGCATGAAAGGGCCAGGGAGGGACCAGAGCCATTGCGTGGGACTGGACTGCAGAGGAGAAGATGCTGCCACAGCCCAAATTGGCATACTGGTACTTTTCAGTCAAATGGTACATTTGGGGTTTTGTAGTCCTGAACTTCCATCCCAACCACCCTCTAGCAAACCATGCTATACGGGAGACAGGGACTTTGGAACGAAGGCTGCTCAAATCATCTGGGGTCACGCACATCTCCATGCTCCAGAGCTCAGTGCCTCCAGGGATCAGAAGCAGCAGCAGCAGTAGTGAATTTTCAAAATCTCATGTGACAATGGGCCACTGCACCAACAGTTGCAAGCAGTCTTGTATCTTCTAAAAGCAATCTGTAATTTTTTTCATCATTTTTAATAGCTTTGGGTTTTGTTTTTAAACAAGTAACTCTTGCTATCTATTTTCCATTTTGATTTGGCTTTCAGAGGTCTCTTTGCTTACGGGAAGGGTATTTTATTTGTCCTTTTATAAAGTTTTAAATTCAAAGCTCTTTCACATTTTTAATCAACTGTCTATATTAATTTCCTCTGCAATTTAGACAAAGTTTGCTTGTATCGGTTTCTCGAGTTATATTCTCTCTTGCTGAATAAGGCTCAAACATACTCATTTCCTCATGATGGATTATTTTAATTAGATTCTACTCCCTTTGAAGTATGTATCTTCTCTGGACGGTTTCCATCTCTTTCGAAGTTTCACCTTTAGCATCACCTTGCCAGGGCTCAGCGCTGTGTTCTTCACCAACCCAGCTCTCTTCAAGGGCACACAGGAGCACTTGGAGTATCTTCCTATCAACAAATGTTCAGTTTGGCAAAACATACTGGTTTATCTGGTTTTGCTGCTGAATCTTTAGCTGCAATCTAAACTGGTTTAGGTGTTAATAAAACATTAAAGACCAAATAAATGAAAGTATTTAAATACAGAGCAAAGACATTCTTTATTTTCAAGAGTGCCAGGACATGCTACGTGCTTCCCAAATCTGATGAAAGTCTGCGTAAAAAGAGGCCTTAAAAACAGGCATGTGAGGAGCCACAGGCAGCCCTGGTGCTCGGCAGGCTCATGGTGCAGTTTTCAAGCCCAACAGCTGGCAGGTGTTGAAACATCCACCGAGCAACGTCCACGGAAACACCCATGAGGTACTCCGCCATTTTTGAAAAAGATCAAGATATTCATTTCAGTCCCTCATTTGTTACTCATTTCCGAAAGCATTTTGAAACATGCCCAACTTTATCCAGAAAACTTTCCGGCAATGATTTGATGTTAGTAAGAATTCTACCAGCAAGTCCAAAGGCTTGCTCACAAACTTCCTAGGAAAAAAGGAGCAAACCACAGCCACCACTCCAAGGGACTGTCTTTGTGAGTAAAGATGGAAATAAAGTGGAAAGGGGGAAGATCCTTGCTTTGTCTGACATTTTGTGGTTGCGGTATAACAATGCCAGACAATTCCCATGAGAAAAGTCTACAAAGGAATACTGACTGGCAAATCCTATATTTAAAAATTTCCTAATGTATGGTTGCTACATTTAGCCTAGACAGTACGTGAGCACAACCGAGACTTGTAGGATTAAAACCGATTGTGCTAGCCCAGTTTGGTGCATCTTAAATCATCGTGCTTCCAGCGGGTAGATACTCAAATACTTTTTGGAAACCTTTGGGTTTTGTTCGCACCAACAACCACAGATCCGACATGCCCAATTCTTTGATCAATTTTTAAATTCCTAACTGTCTGCACTTCCTAAACCCCTAAGCAAACACTGCCTTTTGACGAGCCCATCTGCATGAAACAGTAACATCTTTTGTTGACCTGCGATGTACTTTATCAATACAAGGGCAGGGAAAGAATGGACCAAACCAATTTCTAGGCCTTCAGCAAAGATGCAGAAGTAATTCCAAATGACAAGCATTAATATCCTAATTTAGCCATCTCCTGTAATTAAGTTCATCAAAACCATGATCGTTTTGCACATCTTGAAGAACTGAGTACATCTCTGGGGTACTGAAGGGTCAAGGTATCAGAAATTTAAAAAAAAAGCTTAAATTAAATGAAATCCGTGAGTACAAACTCTGCTTCCATGGCTTTGCCATACTGCGCTTTCCTCGCTTGCATCTCAGCTTGAGTTTTAGCCATTATCATATTGCTATAAAGATTAACTTTCCCATTAACCACAAATAAGTACATTTTAACTGTTCAAAACAATGAATCCGAGACACAAATCACTCCAGCTCTACCAGCCTGGCAGAGTCATTCAGTCTCAGCAACAAAAGGTTTCAATCAGATAGGAAAAACTTTTGTCCATCAGATTCAAATTTGTCCTGAAATGCAAGACAGGCTTTCCTCCTTCCCTGCCTTGCAGAGCCAAAAAGCACCGAAACCAAGAAAATTAAAACCTGCTGCATTATTCTGCAACATGCTACAAAATGTAATAAAAAGCCAAATGTCTCTCTGCCCTCCCCTCCTCATCAAGTTGAATTATTTTTTTAAACACTCATGTAGCTCCAACTCTGCCTCCATCTCCAAAAGCTAAACAATTATGCCACAATAGGGGTATTTTGTTCACTCAGAAAAAAAATCATCTAATGAAAAACTATGCTGGTGGTTGAATCCATTTCCTTGAGGAGGAGTTGGCTGTAATCTCAGTGGGACTTGTGGTTTCAGCTATTCATACTGCTCATAGCAGTTTCTGTTTTTTCTCAAAGCAATGTAACCCAGCAACACAGAAAAAGCCGTGATTAACTTCTTCTGAGATACAAGATGTCATGGCGATGCAAGTTGCCTCTTTGCTGAAGAGAATCATAAATCTGTATCACTCTGTCCTTTTTCCACAGCCATCTCATATCCCAGGCCGAGTCAAAAGGGAAAGCTAGAAGGCACTGAAATTTTCTCCTTTACCCGAGAACAAGTTGACTGCGCACTTGTAACTCTCAGATCAGAGATCATCCTTCAGAGCTGCAAGGAACTGCATCTCTCAGACCCTAATCAATAGCTTCAGTTCCTTGCCAAACGGCAAGAGAGCTTTAAAATTAGCAAGCATTATATTAGCTGACTTTACCTAATGAATAGCTATCAACTGCCTACACACACAGAAAATGTTTCCTTATATTTGTATGCAAATGTCCCTATGTGGTGGAACAAAACCGTAAGGGAACCCCTGTGCATCAAAATCTTACGTAAATTACGTACTTTTTAAAAAATGCACTAAAAAGCTGGTGTCAATCCCAATAAATAAATAAACAAAAAAGCAAACACAAAAATCCAAAAGCAAACAAACAAAAAATGGCTAAGGGGAATAATAACAATGTTGAGGAAAAACACCCCTCTTTCCCCACGTACCTTGTATGAGGCACCCCAGCCTCTCCCTGACCTCTGAAACACAACAGCTCTACAGGAAGGCGTCTACGCTCTGCAGCCTGAGATACAGAACAATCCATAATTAATAGCTTTTTAAAAAAAAGTAAGACCCAGCTGGCTGCCCCATCAACACACAGATAGATCTTGGGACAAATTCTCATTTCGCCCTGGCCAGCACACCTCTGCTGCCCAAAACAGTTTGGGATCTGGTACCACACGTAGCCAGGCTGCAGAGACCTTACCCAAGAGCTGAAGGGCAGCCAGCTCTCCTGACTCCAGTAGATCTTAGACCTACCTGTCCCGAGCGGCAGAAGCCAGACCCCTGCCCCGGATCGGCTGCTCCATCGCTCTTCTCCAGCCCCAGCCGCCACAATCCGCACACTGTTCTGGGACAAGCACCAGCCTTCCTCTATCCAAGTGCTTAACTAATGAATACACTGATGCAGTCACTTTTTTATGCTCTGGGAGATATTTTTTTTAATGACAAGTTCTATTATCTCCTGCGTATATTAAAATTGGCCTTTCAGCTCTTCCATTAATAGCAGATCCCCAAGTCAAAGATGAACTCTGAGTGACACTAAGAAGCCATACTTTCAAAGCAGGGCATCTCTCTAACAAGGCGTGTGACATGGTCTCTTTTCATGTGTCTGGGCAATTTTTTCCCATCTTGCTGCATCCTGAACTCAGGGTTTCCAAACTGCTCTCCAGGAGCAGTTCTTTATTACTGCTCTGTCCCCCAACGTCATCTCTGAAGCACCCAGGCGCTGCAGAAGAAAGAGGCCACTCCCTGCTAGCAAGAACTACAAAATATCTTGAGGAAAAAGTGGAGAAGGATATGCAGATGGGCACAAGATGAAAGCAAAGCAATCCTAGGGCTGAAAAGCATGACTTTTATGTTTTGCAAAGCTGACCAGGTAGGTTTTTTCTTAAAAAAAAAAAAAAATATTAAAATCAGAAGACAAGAATGAACTTATCATAACCAAAGTAACAGTGAAGAAAATTCACTACCATCAAGACTAAAATGCACTGCTTGCATGCTGCATTCGGACACACGCACGCAGTGGGTCCATATTTCTGACCAGCAGTTGCAATACTTGCGCCTGCAGCTTCCCAGATTTCTCCCATCCCTGCACAGCCCCGGAGTCTGCCCCTGCTAAGACGACAGCAGCCGAGCAGGAAAAACAAACTCAACCCGGGCACCTCCAAAGACACATGGGAATGGGGCGTCTTTATTCCCCTACGCTTTTCTGTTTGGGAAGCAATCCTTCAGGAACCAGCTATCAGCTCTTAATGACTAGTTTTGTTACTCACAGGCCCCACAATGAAACAGGGGGTGGCTGAGGTTACCACGCTGTGGTAATAATCAAATTTAAGTGGATTATAATCATTATAAGCTAATCAGGGTAGAATTATATATTTTTAATTAGCAGCTGCTGTGCGGTTAAGGCACGAGAATCCCCCAGCTGTTCGCTGGTAAGTGCAACCAACAGTATCCTATTTGAAGTGCAAAATACATACTTTTACATGGAAAATATATTAAGGAAATTAAAAAATTGCCCTTAAAAATACTATAGACTGCAAAGTCTCATTATAGATCGTTCTTTTTGCTTTCAGCATTGGAAAGTTTTTCGTTAAGCTCATGAATTCTTGCATTTAATCTTATACTGAACACAGGCCAAATATAAAAAGGGAGTAATTTACAATACATGGTGTATATTGTTACTTCAAACCACATAGTAGTTATCCGTAAATCCTCCAGCATTTGGTATAAACACGTAGTGTTTGTCTACTCATTGTAAGTCTAGAAAAGGACATATTTCTGCAGCGCCTTAAGAGGTATTCACTGCCTGAATAATGGAGACTGCATAAAACTTGTCATTTGGATTTTCTTCTAACAACACACTTTAATCCAAGATTCCCAAGTAGAGAAACAGATCTCTGTGGTTTCTGTAACCACCGCTGCTCATACTGTTGTATTTTTAAATTATTCTTCAGCTGCATTTTAACTGAGAACCTTTCTGCGTTATCACAGAGAGACTCCGACAGACACCAGCCCCCAGAGATCTTGCTTTGTTTAAAAATAAAGCAAGCCCATCAGCCAGTTCATCTGGAAAAAAAGCTGGTTTTGTCAAAGGGTGTTCAATCATAAGGAGGCTGGTCAAAGCCTGCAGATGCTTGCCAAGAAGAATTGCTCTCTAAGCACCAAAATTTGGCAGAAGTTTACCAAAAAAACCCCAAACAGCGGAGCAGTTGGTCCAGTCTTCAAACATGTTCTTCAAGCTCCCGGTGTTGGACCGGCCTCCTTCTCCACAGCCCAACCACACGGTGACATTTTGGTCTAACACAGCATAGCGCAGAACTGCAGCTGAGCACAGCCAGGGCCCTCATTCCCACCATCTCCCACCTCTGTTAACCAGTCCCTTCCACTAATGAAAATACCAAATAGCACATGCTGGTTGGGAACCTCCTGCAAACCCTTCCCACTCACCCTAAAGTCACATTATCAGAAGCCCAATCAACTCAGGAGATGAGAAGACTCCCAAGGACCATTAACAATTACCAAGACACAAGTTAGCATGATACTGCTGAGCACCCACACGTTTTTTCGCCCTCCGCATCACCTTATTTTTACCAGACCACCTCCACCAAACAAGCACGGGCTGTCTCCTGGACATGTTCCCCGGGACACAGCAACTTTCTCCAAGGTTGGAACAGCTCCCCTGCTCACAGCTAACGAAAACAAGCCTTAGAGGGGGTTAAAATACAGAATCAGGCTCCTAAGTAACTATTTGAGGGTATGTTAAGGTATGTCTGCAAGGTACAGGAGACAGCTAAGCGGCTACTTTCAAATTCACAGCCCTCACAGAGAGGAGGGCTCTGGCTAGGGGAGCAGACATGGTTATGTTGGCCAGGTTGGGCAGGCCATGAGCATCTCTCGAAGCAGAGGCAGCCCAGCCCTGGATGGGATGTTTCTGGGCCTAGGGGTACCCCACCCGTGATGGCCGGACCCTGCCAGAGATGCTCTGCCCGGCGCAGGCTGCCTGATGCTGCCCGAGCCTTGCCCTGCACAATAAAGGGTGACACTTTCCCGTTTCCACTGCCAGTGGGCATTTGTAACTGCTCCAACGTGACTCTCCTTGCAGACCGGGTACGGATTCTATTACTGCAGAAGACAAATGCCTTTAGATTCAGCTATTTCTAATCAAACCGTTTCCTCTGAAAAATCTGCAATACAACCCAGACTGCATACTGGCTGTTAACAGAAACTGCTATTTCTAAGAGTTTTTGAGTGCTAAGCAGTCCTGAATAACATTCCCTGCCATCTCTGGGGACTTTGACTGACAGCAAAAGACTACTCAGAAAATCCAACCACCATTATTTGATGTAAAGATCAAATACCCTTCTGTTGACTGAGACTAAAAATGGGCCTCCTTGAAAAGCCAAGAGCTGTTTGGTAAATCACCTGGTCTTGCAGATGTGTGCTGCCGTCAAGACTGCCCTCACCAACACCACCCAGAACTCATGAGTATCATCTATACACCAGTTTCAGACACGAGCTACTGGTGATGGAAGCTGCACAGGACTTACCTCTTCTCTTTCCACTCTAAAACACAACATACCCTATGAGTAAGTGCAAAATATATTCAGGGAAGGAAGAGGCCTGAAAAGACATTCATTACACACAAAATATTAGCATCACAAACATAGCACTTTCAAGTGACAAGGCCAGACCTGTCACTGAAGACATCAACTCTGACAAAAAGAGACGCGCAAGGAAATCAAAGCTTCCACAGAGCTGTGGCCTGTACTCGGGCAGGCAAATAATGGACTAAATTAATTGCCTGTAGCATGCATGACATAGCTGCAAAATCCTTGAGGTTTTGACTGCTTTGCAGCATCGTTCTTCCAACTCTACCCCATGCTGGGACTTTAATCTGCAGGGCTGTAATGGTAGTATCAGCAGTGTTAGAAGCAAGACTAAAAATAAACACAGGAGAAGAAAAATGCAAAGCTGCTCCTCCCGGCGAGGTCTGGAGGGAATTTCCTGAGTCAGTCAGGCTGCTCGATCACTTGTTTACTTGTTACTAAGTATGAATTTTCACAGCAGCGTGTGTGGTTTTCACTGAAGTTTCCAAGTTAAAATCAACAGGGTGTAAGAAAACTAAACATCACTAACCCTCTCTTGAGAGACGGGATCCTTGCTGCTTCCCTGCCCATGCTGCCCACTGCATTTCCAGGGCAAGCATGAAAGTACTGATGGCAAAGATGGTCCCTTGGGTCATGGGATGAAGAACACCGGCTTCCATAGTGACCTGCAATGAGTCCAGCATCTTACTGATCCTTTATGTACTCACACCCGAATAAAGAAGCTGTCGCACAAGGTTCAGAAGAGCCGGAAGGTCAATCTCTCCACAAAGCACCTCTCAGGTCCTCCCAGGTGCCGAGAGGCATTTTGGGAAGGAGGCTTCTGCTCTCCTCCCCGTGGCACCCAGGGAGGATACTGCCGTGGAGCAGCAGCCACAACAACTGACTTCAGAGTTATATATAAAAAGCTGGCACAAAGATTTGTTTATAAAGAGCTAAAAATTAAGTTTGACTTTAAAATAGCGCAGTTACCAGTAACGGCTCAGGGGGTCACATTCTTCTTCCATCCCTGCCTCCTCCTGCTCTGGGGCCTCCTCTTTGCCCAGCAGCTTTCCCAAAACGGTCTGCGAACATGGCAGAAACCCCTCCACGAGGGAGGCAGGCAGAAATCTGTGCCTGAGGAGCTGAAGAAATGTGCTCACGAAGGGATGCTCAGCCCTTCCTACAGCACTGGACATTTTTTCCAGACTGACACTGCGGCAGGGGCCATTCCTATTTGCAGCAACTTGGTACATCCGATACTACAGTATTTCACGAAAATTTTAGGAGGTGACTGCAAGTTCACGATGCTGTCAAAGAGAAACGCACACCTTCCCGTACCACAGCACACAACTCCCCATGTAGCTCTCCTTGTTCACCTCCCCTACCCTTTGAGCACACATCAGAGGAAAACACAAGATTTCAAGCTTTGCAAACCTCCAGCCTAAACCAACATCCTGTAAACCTACAAGTTAAAGGCAGGAACACTCCACTTCCAAACCACAAACGCTGTAATGAGTGTAGGTTTAATTGGCTGGTACAAGAGCTGCACAGCCAGAATCAGCAGCTGGCAATGAAATCAGCCCTTCTGCGCTGCAGATTGCTAAACTTTTGCCCTGTCTGCAATGTGGTGTGTCACAGAAGTAATTCAGTACCCACGAAAAGAATTACAAAAGTATCTAAGAAAAATACACTGTTAGCCTAAAACTGGCAATACACTCAGTTTCTTCCCCAAAAGTTTCTAGCTGTACAGGGATCTATCCCTGACCCTATAGTGATGAACTTCTACTATGTGCATATATACAACAACAACACTGTGTATTGTAGGCATCACTTAAAATCTGGCCCTTCAGAGCTGCTGATTTTACCGCCTCAGTACATACTTAAAAATCTCATTACATAGAATTAGATATTAAGTTCTTTGAAAAATCAGTCCCAAATGACACAAGTCTCTCGACCAAGCAAGTACAGCATGTTTTCTTGCTTCATTTATTTAACATAGTTATTCACAAGTATGCCCAACTTCTCCTTTACAGGTTTAGAAAGCACACGGCAAGTTCTGTGATAGTTTGCATCCAACTTCAGCATATCTGAAGAGGAACAGGATTTTTACAGCAAAGCCTTCCTTTCATCTGGTGCAAAAAGCTTTGAATCTCATAAAGTTGAGATAGCAAGCTTTCAAGTCAAGGTGTTTCAGAGTTAGAAGGGGTGCATTGCTATCACTCGACAGAGTTAACGGAAGCTTTACAGTTTAAACTCTACTTAAAACCACCTGGTTCCTGAATGAAGAGATGCACACTAAAAAATAAAATAATACAACACCCCCCCCCAACCCCACAAAAAAATAAAAAAAAAAAAAATACAACCCAAAACCACACCAACAAGAACTTAAGGTGACATGTATTGGCATCTTTTAATTCAAATAGCCAGGCTGAGCTAAACAAAAGTAGTACACGTGAGAAAAACAAGCCAATATCATCCTGCAAGCAGCTGAGGAATTGCTGCTATCGGCTTCATGCCGCTGCAAAATTCCAGGCACCACGCTCAGCCCGCACCAGACGGCTTCTGCCTTGGCTAAGGCAAGGCTCAGACCAGAAGCTCGCATTGCCGTTAGGAGTGCAGCCCTCAGGATGAAATGCAGAGCAGAATTTGAACTCCTCAGTTAGTTTAGTCACAGACCACAGGCGTACAGTCCATGCCTTTTTGTTTTTACCTGCACAACTTTATTTTAAATTGGGTCTTGTCCCCGGGGCTCCATATTAAAGAAGTTGCTCATACAATGAATCAAGAGTCAGAAGCTTTGGACGTGTCAGGACAAACCCCACCAAATGTAAATTGGTGTAATATACAGATTTATGCTTGCTTACACGGCACTAGAAACAGAAAGGCAGTAACTCAAACTGCTGCACAGGCTCCTGACAACAGTGATGGTAAGCATTGCTTTTTTTAGGCTGAAAGGAGATTCTGTGAAAGGAAGATAAACCAAAACACAGCATCTCTGAAAAGGGAGCAATGCAGGAGCTAAGCCCCAGCCACTCCACGAACACCACAGGAAAACAGGTTTTTGTGTTATTCAGTACTTTAGTTTTGCAATAGTTTTTATTCCAGTTAAAATTGCCGGAGCATTCATTAACTTTAACATCATGTGCTTTGCCATACCCACACCTAGGAACACGCTGAACCCTGCAAGCACACGCCTGGCACGTTCGCAGAGGGACTAGTCCCTGTTCACATAGCCCCGCGCCCCTCATCCATCTCCTGCCCCAGGAACAGGCCAGAGGAGGACACTGCCTTCACTGCTGTTAGACCTGACCTTGCAAACATCCAGCAGCAGCCCCAGCCAGGCACCCCAGCACCACTGGCCCCACGAAAGCCACCAGTGCCACAGCCCCAGCATGGACAGNCAGGAACAGGCCGGAGGAGGACACTGCCTTCGCTGCTGTTAGACCTGACCTTGCAAACATCCAGCAGCAGCCCCAGCCAGGCACCCCAGCACCACTGGCCCCACGAAAGCCACCAGTGCCACAGCCCCAGCATGGACAGCAAGCAACGCAGGACAGGACCCCTGCCAAATACCGAGGCTGAGAAGATCACACTTCTGCCCTCTCAGCATGCACAATCTCACGCAGAATTTGGATCTGTATTCTCTAAAAATCATCCCCCCCCCAAAAAAAGTCTTGCTGGTACGCTGATTATTACAAATGCTGCTGATCAGGTACTTGCATCCATGTGCTCAACTCGCATTTTAAAGGCATTTACTCCTACATTTTCGTGCATTCTCTTGACCCAAGATATTAAATAAACCAAATGCACTGAGATTGCTTCCCTCCATCCAAGTAACAAGGGGTTTTATTAGCACACCTCCGGTGGAATATTAACTAACGCCAGTGTTTTGCTGGGAAAAGACTGCATTTAATCTGGATTGCGACTGGAGAGCAGGAAAGAAAAACGATCTTCAGAGTAAACATGGCACCATTATTAAAGAAACGGGTTAATTATCAACCAGAGGCATGAAACTGCGGGAGCACAACAGCAACCCCGTCCTGCTTGCGACGACGCTGGCCGTGGGACAAGAAGAAAGTGACCCAAATACGCTGCAAGAGGAAAGGGACTAAAACCCTTTCTTGCAAAAAGAAAGAAGTTGGTTTTGCAATAAGCATCTGCAGGGTTTTTTTTCCATAAACAAGGAAACAAGGTACATAAACAAGGTATATAAACCCTCCATGCTTCCAGGCATAAACTGCCTTCTGCCTACAAGGGATCAGGACACTGTCCCAGGGACAGATTATACTTACCAGCAGATGCCAGTTTCTAACCCTATCTTCTAAAGCAGATTATACTGGCCAGCACTTGCAAGAGGAAAGCAACTTTCAGGACAGCTCACCTGAACCCGCAGCGACGCATTCTACACCGAAGAAAACATCGTTATGGCACCGCTTGGTTTCCAAAACCACTCATGAGAAGAAAAACAAGGCCGGAACCCAGAAAATTTGTAACTGTTCCTTTCTTTAAGGGTTGTTTTGGGGTGGGGAAGCAACATTGTAACCAAATGTTGAGGGCAACAAAGGCACAGCTACAAAAAAAGTCAAAATACCAAATCAGCCCAAACCTGCCAAAAACGAAGGGATCTTAGCAGATAAAACAGTATTACAGCAAAAGTGGGTAAAAATAGAAATGCCAGGATATGACATGCCTTCAAGTTATAGAAAAAGCATCTGGATTGTCCTCAAATCCCCTCCTGACTGCTGTCTAACTCGGTAATCATCCCTCTTGAGCAACAGCGTTGTCTCAAGCAGAGCAATGGGGCAATGCCGATCTCTTTTCATCTGATGCCATCTGGGGCAAAGCACCTTCCAGTCAGAAAGGGAACAGTTTGTGCCCTCGGTTTCATAGTCCTGGGTGCAGCCCAAAGCCTGCCTTTCGGCCGAGTTTGGAGGATGCCGGCGGACGTGCGTACGACCTCCTTCCTGCTCATGGCCCCGGGGAACAACCCGTCTCCGACCGGGGCGTTTCAGCAGGGCCACCAAAAAAGCAGTTCTGCAAATTAGTATGCTGGTGCAACTCACTCCAGATCAAAGGAAGAGCACAGAAAGCCTCATCTCAGCCTGCTACGGCTCCAGAAATATAATTTCCACCTTATTTTCAGAGCCTGCCATTTATTGAGCATTGCAAAAGGAAAGCCACTTCTCTTCCGCACCTTCTTCTTCCACAAGCCCAAGTGCAAGGCTTGGCCATACATCCTCGCAGGATACATACCATACAGAGCGCTGCTCTGTGCAAGGTCACGAGCACAGTGACAACTTGAAATCTTTTTTCTTGAAAAAAAAAGATTAAAAAAATCCTTTTCAATTGAGCAATTTTTACTTTTACAGCAGTTACAGCCAACTGGACGGCTCTGTATCCGGTACCTGCCCGTGTATGTCCTTCCGCTAAAGTGACAGCTACAGAGAAGTAGTTGAAAACATTCAAGCAAAGACGTTTTGTCATTCTGTGAAGCATCAACACTGCTCGACAGTTGATGGTTTTAAAGGACGTTGCAATGACTTGGCTGTGGACGCAGACTTTCCAGCTTAAATTAAGGGTTTCACAATGCTCTGAACATCACTTCTGAAAAGCAAAGACCTTGGAGTGTTCCTCCTCTGTTCTCCCCGTGGTCCCCAAATTCTGAACCAGGGAGACACTTGGCTTTTCACATCTAAAGTAAGGTAGTGGTGACGGGGGAGGAAATCCCCATTCAACAAAAAGTTGAGGTAAACAAACATGAGCAGCTGAGTGGGAAAATTACATGAAGTCCAAAGTCATCGAGTGTGAGCCTTAGGACAGAGAAACAGTCATGCAAGTGCACAAATGCCTTCCACGTGTTCTGGATGGAAAGAAACTGAATGTTTCAAAGACTAACATGGAAACTGCTTCAAGCAATTTGTCATTTTCAATAGAGGTTCTGCAGCAAAAGAGAGATTTCGACAAGTTAACTTCCTACTGGAGTGGCTGCATGCAATGTTTGAACTACCTCTTGCCGACTCCTTCGAAAAGGAATATTTCTAGTTTTGCCATTCAGGAAGACTTTGAAATGTCACTGCCATTTGATTTGACCAGTGAATAGGAAACGCAGAGTTGAGAGAAGGTGAAAACAATGTAAATAACATTCTGTATTTTTTAACTTGGTTTCAGGCAGCTTGGTGAGCAGGTGCTAAGAAGTGTGAATATTGGTTATTCCTCCAAAAGGAGGAAACTTTGACATATTGTCTGTAAATTTTACAACTTAAAGCTCACCTGGACATTACAAGGCATAGATGTGAAATATTATCTGAAGGAGAGCTGAGCCTGAGAACATCTTTTCGCTAAACTTGAGCTAGAAACAATGTTTTTACAGCAAAAAGTGCCCCAAACACAATCCACTGCAATGCATAATAATGCTGAAGTCTCTCCTACATCAGGAACTTTGAGGAAAAATAAATACACAACAAATATTCCCCGCTGTTTCTAGCACTGGTTCAGACAGCTATCAGCATTCAGCAGTGCTGCTGCTGTGTCCCAATACATGAAAGGTCTGTCCTTTAGAGGCCTCGATGAAGTTTTGTTTATGAGTTGGTGATGTAATCAGAAGGCTTTGCTCAGCCAGGAGCTCAGGAAGGAGCGGACTCTGCCTGACACAGCCCACAGGTTGCTGGAAAGATGCTTGAGCTTTATAAAACTGCAGCAACAGGAGCAGAACAGCAGCAAAAATCAGCTGCGTGCCTACTGTTCGTAACATCTACCTCCATCTGCAATCAATACAGGAAAAGAGGTACAACAGTTTTAACTGAAGTCTGTAAGATGGCTAAAAAAGTCCCTAAATCTTTAAAGAAAAGTTTTTTAGCTTCCCGGTAAACACGCTCCCCGGGACCTGGAGGTGGGAGATGCTGCAAGCAGCAGAAACACTCCTTGTCAGAAATAAACCAAGGAATTACTGTATCCAGCACCTCCTGAAACAGGCTCCAGCCAGGCAGCTGATGTAACCTTCGCTGCCAGTTCAATTGTGCTGTGGAAAAATACTTGTACTTCCAGCCAGGGGCAAGATCCCGTCCAGGCAGCTACTGCTACAGCAGATGCTGTACTGAATGAGAGAAGAATACTGCAAATAAAAGTTAACTGTGACGAGCCAGATTGGGAGCCAGGGTTTCCTTGTCTTCCCAAGCATCCCTGGGGAGAGAGCGGGCAGCACAGTGACAGCAAGACGCAGTGACAACCCACCTACTCGCTCAAGGGACGCAAACTGGCACAAAGCACGCCAGCCCCAAAGCAGGGCACAGATGACCAGGCCGAGTCACGCATCAGCTACACTAAATCAATTTGAAATAGATTTTGGTTAATCCGCTGCAACCTTTTAACGTCAATGAGCTCTTCAGGATTGTGACAACTTGCCCGGCTTTTAGGCAAACAGCAATTTCCACACTGGTTTAGGCAAGCCTCAGCACTGATTATAGCATCTTTTACATCCAGACAGACAGAAAAAGCCCTCCGCAATGTGTTACGTTAGCACATGCTTAAATTTAAGCGCTCTCATATTTACTGGGGCTTTTCTCATGTGTAACAGCTCCAGCAGATCCAAATTTACACACTAACTGCTTACCAGTCTGCAACGTGACTGAGATATTCTATCTCAGATCAGAACTATTTTAAAAAAAAGACTGTGTTTAGCTCCTGGAAAAACTGATACACGTGTATTTCCAGCATCAGCTAATACAACTGGAAAATTGGCAACAGAAAACAAAAATAAATGGAAAAGCCACCTTGGATAGTCCCTAGGTCATCTCTTCTGCAGATAAAAATCTCAGCCTTTGACATGTTTTACCAGCACAGAGTAAAAAACCTATAGGGACAAAGTTGTATTTTAAATGGAAACACTGTCGTGACAAACCTGAGCCGGACAGCCTGGTGATGCAGATGGGAGTTGCTCCAACTAAAGCACTTTATCCATTTCACACATTTTAATGACGATCTGGGAAGCAGCAGAGCCCCGCGTCATTGTGAAGAGGAGCTGAGATTTGTGGGTCCACGAGCTTGCCACAAGCATCCCGACTGAGTCACACAGCCTTTATGCTTTGCTTCCCCCCTCCAAACATCACTTGGGGTCTTTTGAGTCCTCAGCCTCCCTCTCCTGCAAAGCATCCAGGCAGGGACAACTCTCTCAGGTTCGCACGCTGCCTGGCACAAGAGGGCCTCAAACTTCATCACGCTCGAAAGATTGCCATCGTGCATCCAAGCATTCACCACTTTTCCCATCCTCATAAAGGAATGACCTTCTGTTAAAGAGTAACTGCCACCTGCCTCTGGAACGAGGGAGCTAAAGGCCACTTTGTTGTCTTTAAAATGCCAGAGACCTGCGTACGTGGCGAAACCGGGCACCTTTCTGAGATAACATTTATAGGTGTGCTCTGTTTCCCTCCTGCACTCTCAAAATGACTCACAGAGACCAAACAAAGGTCTAGATAGCAGCTGCCCCCAGCATTCGTCAGGAAAAGGGAATCTGGATCTTCTTCAGCAGCCACATCGCGTAACCCACTTAAAAAGCAAGAGAGGTCTCATGAAGAAGTCATCTTTCAAAACCAACATGTTCCTGTAGATGATTTACAGGACAAGTATTGCTGAAACAGTTTCACCACCGGAACACCACAGAAGCTAAGCGAAATGTTTTTACAGGATCAGAAGCTGCTCGTGTACCTCATGATGAGGTAATGGGCACGGGAACCGTTCTCAGCCATAATGGTGGTGGTTTCATACTCCTCAGCTTTCAAATAGCTGTGCCAAAAACAAATTTTGCCACTTACGGCAGTATCTACGGCATTGGCTGTTTAACAACCTGAGCTGCCAGAGTCATGGGATTAGTTTCCACTAAACAGGAAAAAATTGAAAAAAAATAAAAAGAGACAAGAGGAGGAGATTCCTCCAATCAAACTATTTTGGTAGGTGATACACAGTATTTTCACAAGCTCCTCCTCTTAGGCTGGGTGCAGGCTGTGTGTAGATATAAAACTTCCCCCTACACATAACCTCTCCAAGCAGCCAACCCTTGGACCAGCACAGCCCTGATGTCCTCAACGCCCTGTCTGGATTTTGCCCAGAGCAGTTCTGCGCCTCCGCGCAGCGAGGCAGAGACAGACAGTTATTGGAGGTTTAATTGTCTCGTTCCACGTGTAGTAAACAAAGCTTCCTGCCACATGAAGGATTTATATAGACTATGGTTAAGTTCAGAGAAAAATACCTCCATGTGAAATCAGATCAACAATCTCAGCCTGCCCATACATCTTCATTTGGAAAGAAGAAAAAAAAAAAAAGAAAATGGAGTAATGGTAAATGTAGAAAAGTATTTGTCAGCTCAGATCTCCATTTGGAAACAGTCTGATTATTAACAGCAGATGGTAGGTGACAGGGAGGAGCGCGTAGTGCACACAGACTGTACAAAAGTTGACAAAACACTATGTGCTATTGCTAAGCAAGTTTGAGATTTGCACATAAAACAAATACACAAAATTTCCTGGGGTATGGGCACAAGACAACCTAACAACAACAAAAAAGCTACCTCCTCCCAATAAACAAACAAATTACCTATTTTTTTTTCAAAAAATCCCAAATCCATGATCCTTAGCGTGCCCCACTGTGAACCCAGTGAACCCTGGACGTGCTGGTGCAGACAGGCTGCTGCTGTTCCTCCCAGCCACAATCGGTGCACATTAAGAAGATACTCTGTGTTAGTCACTTCATTGTTTAAGGAAAAATGCATACCAGGGAAAAAGAGAAGGACATGATTCTTTGTTTTGATTCAGACTAATCCCTCTTTCACCCATCAGACAAGAAGAGAACAAAGCCTGGGCTGGACTGGTGGCTGCCACAGCCCCATCAGGCATCCTGTCCCACAGCGCCTTCCCCAAGCACCAGCGCCATCACTGCAAAGGGGAAACTCAGCTTGGAGATGACAATGTCCCCAAATCCAGCCAAACCACAGACTACTCCTCCTCAGGCTCACTGGGGATCACAGAATCACAGAACGGCAGGGGGTGGAAGGGCCCTCTGGAGATCCCCCAGCCCACCCCCTGCTACAGCAGGTGCCCCCAGAGCAGGGTGCACAGGGACGCGTCCAGGCGGGGTTGAATCTCTCTGGAGAAGGAGACTCCACAGCCTCTCTGGGCAGCCTGGGCCAGGGCTCTGTCACCCTCACGGCAAAGAAGTTCTTCCTCATGTTCAGGGGAAACTGCCCGTGCTCCAGTTTGTGCCCCTTGTCCTGTCACTGGGCACCACTGGGACCTGCTACCCCAGAGACGTGCTGTGCCCCGTGTCCCCTGGCCATCCCCATGCTGTGCACGGGAACCGTGCAGGCTATCCTCCAGCAACAGCCTGGAGGAGCATGAGTTATTTTAGGCACCGCATCCTAACAGGATACTCAACAGCAAAGCTGCATCCTATATTATATATCAATGTAGGCATTTAGGGTTCCCAGAACAAGATGATGTTGGTCTAGACTGCTCTGTCATCAGCTGGAAAGACAGACACACTCCTGCCTGGTCCTGCAGAAAGCACTCAGCTGCCTGTGCTTTTAGAGGTGGCGTTATCAGTAACAAATCCAGTAGTGGGAGTCATTCCTTAGCCTGATGCTTTTGGCATCTTTCACGTATCTTCTGCTGCCCGTCTCTCTCCCCCTGTCCTCCAGCCATCCCTGGCTTCCTACAAGGCTCCATGAACCGTTCCTCTGCAGGTCCAAGCCCCAGGAGCATCCTCCTGTATCCGTGCTACTTAGATTGCTAAGTGGGAGTTCTACACACACCTTTGGGAAAGGAGGAGGGCAGGCATGTTCCTTGCTACTTTTAAGAAAAGTCTTCTCACAGTTGCTCTGCAGCCCAGGTCCTCACCTGCCCAGTTCAGCCTGTTTGGGAGGTAACTTCCCCCTCTCTCTCTCTCATGCATCCAAAAAAATCTGAGACATCTGTGTCTGTCATCAGCTTGGACTAACACCCACAGGATCCGCACCACTGGAATAAGAGAACTTGAACATCAAAGTGGTTTTTTTTGAAAGTACACAATATCTGCACAGCTTTGTTTGTGTTGAGGGAGTGGCTGGATTTTAGGCAGCTTCTTTTTCAAAGGCTTTTTGTTAATAACTAAACGAAAACCCCAGAGTTGAGGTTTTCCCCTTAAAAAACAAGGCACTGTGATTAAGGATCTGAAGAAAGAAAAAGTCAGTCTCTTCCCAACCTAATTGTACTGAGGCACTGACTTCAGGGCTCCAAAATTACAGATGTATAATCCAAGACAACGAACTCTTTAGTCAAGGATTAGCAAACCATGCAAAACTGATTCCTTATTCAAATGCCTTGCAATTGTAAGGGCATCTGTTCCACTTTGCAAGTCATCACAAAGGCTTTGTTTGTTTTTTTTTCCTGTTCCATTAGGAAGAGGGGGCACTTTGCATTATTTTCACACCGTGTAATAAGCGCTATTGTTTAGTCTAATCGGGGACAGTCAATGAAATCCAATAAATATTTTGATGTTATTTTTCTTTTAAGTTATGATACAAGCCCTCTGAAATATAAAACCAGGAACTGTTCTTAGTCAAAAGCCAAGTCTGTAAAAATGTAACTCAAAACGTCAGGACTTGAAGAAAAAACTATTTTGTTTCTCCAAGGTCTACTAGGGGCAGTTAAAAACAAAATTATGTAGGTTTAAATAATATTACTAACACAAAACAGTTCAGCACAAACCATGTCGAAGTCAGGAGTAGGGACTAGCAGAGAGCACAGTGCCATCATTCCAGCCCGTAGCAGCGGAATAGCTCTGGAAACCATTTAAAATGTCATAGGAGGGAGGATGGATGGAGTGTCTGACCTTTGGAAACTGAAGGGTGGATCTCAACAAAAATATCCCAGCGACCCGGAGCCACGCTGCTCCTGCGGGGCCAAGAAAGATGCTGGCCCACTTATTTGGTCTAGAAGGAAAAGCAAAAAAGAAAAATAAAGCAAAAAAAATATCCAAATCTGCGAACATACCGGCCCAATGTAAAAGCTGCCAACCTGCTCTGGAAACAGGCAGCCACAGCTCTCTATCAGATCAGTAGAAAACAAATTCTGGCCAACAGCCCAGGCATAGGTTTGTTTCCCAACACCAGACCCTTGCAGAGATCCTCAAATTTAAAACATCAAATGCACTTAAGATGTGGATCTCTGTGGGCTGCCAGCTCCGGAGGACTCTGAGCCTCACCTGTCGAACCGCCACAACAGCCAAACCAAAGCAAGTTGTGCGAGACCAAAATACAAAGTGAGAAAACAAAATATCAAGTGTTGAGAGACAGAGAAAATGATGATAGCGGCGAAAATTATGTTTCTGCAGGAGCTGGTCTTGCACGCTCAGCAGCGCTGTCACTCGACCCCAAAACGCTGCTGTTTTCTCTGTCCTGAAAGCGATGCCTGCAGCGACAGGGTAAGGGGAGCGGATAAGATCTTCACAGATCACAGTGGGGGCGACCCATCCCTGTGCCCTTGGTGCAAAAAGGTCACTTAATACTCAGTTTCTGAAGGCAGAAATAAATTTTTTCCACAGCTGAGCTAGAGGAAAAACTCCGCAGAAATACAGGCCGAGAGGATCCCAAATTTTGCACCTTCAGGAGTTGGGACACAGAGCTGGAAGGAGCTCAGACGGGATGGAGGGGTCTGAGTACCAGCCCTCTGCATACCACCAATTGCTCACCGTAAGGATCCCAGCCTTCAGCTAATGTTCTGCCTCAATTCTTTATATTACCTCTATAAATTCATAGCACTTGCTCATACAGAATGAGCACTCCATGCTTTTCATCAAGAAATTTAAGTGACTTGCAGCCCACAAAGATCAAAACCCGCATGCCTTGATTTACGAGTTCCAGTCAAAGTCAGAGGAAGCATAAAAAAAACCCCAAACACCTGAAATAACTAACAAGCATAGCTTGTGTCTGGACTAAAGTAATGGAATGTAAATAACAAACCTGGTCAATTATTTCAAAAAACATCAACAGAGGTCCTAAGGGTCCTACCCTCACCCACAGCTCAGACCTTGCTAATGTGACAGAAAATGCCCTTGGGGCAGCAGCAGCATCTGTTTCCAAGTTACCTTCAAACTGAGGGATGCTGAAATCTAATAGAATGAGACGCGTTGGCCCAAATCATCAGTTCTGCACAGCCACAAAAGTGCTGCTCAGAAGATCTTTACACCTTAATGTAGCTGCTGCCCTTGGGCAAATGTTTTCCCTGCATACACTGTCAACGGAGTAGGGGAATGCAGTGAGCTATTAACGATTTGGCTTTCAAACCTGTTAAAAGAAGTTGTTAATATTCTAGATAGACGGAAGATGAATCTTATATCTCACAACAGCCGGTCAATAATTCAGTCATGCAGGAGTTGAATTCGGTCTTAAAAACCAAACAGAAATGCTACACAGCATGGTGTTAACATCTTATTTTGCAATGACGCTGAACGACTGCTCATAATTAGACTATAATTGTAATTTAATTGCTCTGTGATCTGAGTGGCCATAAAGAGGGAGAGTGGGGTCCCACCTCAATGGGTGGAAAGACTAACCTTATTGAGGAAAACTTAATCCCATTTTGTGCCATTATATTAATTCCTGAACATTTTTATAACAGCAAAGATGTGGCACTTAGGCTCTAACATCCATCTCTGGGGTGCTACCTCACGGCTCTGGAGAGGACGGATCGCCGGTTTGCCACAAGCAAGATCAACTTGTAAATCCTGACAAGTACTACACTGTAAATTCAGGCACAGTAAAGATAAGATCTTCCTCACAGCAATATTTTAATGCATAGACATACACATTTCACGACTACTAAATGCAGTACTACTTTAAAGAACGAAGATTACTGATGTGCAGCAAAATATTAGAAGTGATGCAAAACAAGAGATGCTGTCTTTTTTATTTTATGTTTCAGTAGTGACTAGCCCTGCACAATGCTCATCCTAACGGGTCAGTGTTGAAAATGGGCCTTATAAATCTAAAACACACGAACGTCTCCCAAGTCTTCGGACAGCAAATCTTTCACTCCACTTCAAATCCACTTGGGTCCTAAAAGAGTTTGGGTCAAATGGAAAAATGACTTACAGAATTCACCGTCCGCGTGACCGGCACTCAGCTACGCAAAAACCAACGGAAAAGACTTTTTGGAGCTCATGCGTGACGCTGCAGAAGTAAACCAGGAGCAGCAACAGCTCACTCTCTGAACAGTTTTTCCCTTCGCCGGCCCAAAGGAGGCAGCTGCCTGCATGTCAAAATGAACGCAAGCTCTGCTATGTCTCAGGGAGTCATGCATGCATCAGCGCTCGCTTTCTGTCTCTGCAATGCCAGGCACCGGCATAACCTACTTAGCGTGGGATGTTCAGTGTCACCCGCCAGCAAAGTGACACTCTGCTTCCCAGTGTTTGCTAAACTACTGAACACACAAAAATTCACAGATGCATCAAATTTTCTTTCTTTCTTTTTTTTTTAATGTTCTAAAAAAAAAAAAAAAATCCAAGAGAGCAATTCTTTCACAAGCTCTCTCAGGAAAATAAAAGGAAAAGGANATTCACAGATGCATCAAATTTTCTTTCTTTCCTTTTTTTTTAATGTTCTACAAAAAAAAAAAAAATCCAAGAGAGCAATTCTTTCACAAGCTCTCTCAGGAAAATAAAAGGAAAAGGACCAAATATCAGCTCATACAAACTTTTTGAAAGAAGCTGGTTTCGTTTGGTCTAGTACATGTATCTGATTTCAGCATTTCAGGACCGCCTTGTATAGCAAATGCCAGCCTGACATTGAAGCGTTTAGTCACCGCACCGTGTTTCAGAATTTATCTTAGGGTCAAGTTAATGTTTGAAAAGAAACAAATGCACCTGATAGCACTAGGCAAACAGTGACCATTTCTGTTTGGGATCACGCCTGCTCCTGGTTGCCCTGTGTAGGGCTAAAAAAAAAAAAAAAACCACCCCACAACTCCTCCCTACCGTGGGAACAGCCCAGCTGCAAAGTACTATGAAAATTATTAATTACATAAACTGATCTCAACACCTACCACCTCAACCACCTTTCAAAGCAATTGGTCATTTAGAGCTTGGGATCCTGAGAATTTTTAGGGAAGCAAAGCGTTGAACCAAGAATTAAAAAACAATTTTAAAATAAGTGTGCAAACGTATTAACTTAGACAGCTTCCCATAGCAAGCATCTGGCTTCGTATGACTTGGCACAGGTCACCTAACCAAGGAGCAAAAAAAAATAAAAGGCCACAATCTGAAATCTCTCTGAATGAGCCCACACCTCACTGAGGGAGAAAGTAAACCCAGAGACCTTGCCTTAAACAAAATACGGACTTTTTTTATAGCTACAGCCTTAAGGCTTCCCTTCTGAAGAACGGGATGATAAACTTCTGTTCTGTTGTGCTAGACTCTGTTAATCGAGATACATAAGAAAAGCGTGCCCGATTTTATTATTGATTTATCCAAGTGAGCTATACGTTATCGATTTATCCAAGTGAGCTATTTTGAAAATCGTGAAGTGTATTCAAGGAAGCAACAATATTCACACTACAGCCAAGAAACCATTGTGTTAAGGCGATGCCAGCTTTACACAAGAATATGCGACCATTGCTCCTGTAACTCAATCTATTCATTCTATGCTCTCAGACCAAGCAGTAATAAAAATGTATTTATTAACTCCACAGGAGTTAATTGCCAATTACATCAGAATTCACGCGCAGATGTAAGATGGCAACAGTCAGTCATAAAAGCACTATATGTTAACTGAGGTTTTTTCACACATTTGACAGTTCTGAAAGTTACTAAGATACATGGCAGCAGATTCTTCCTCTCTCTCCCCAGAACCCAGGCAACTACAGTGCTATATTTTTTTCTCAAACCTAAGACCAAAAAAAGGATGCATATGGGGAAAAGAAAGGGAAAACTTCATTAAAGTTCTTTAGCTTTCCTCGCTCTTTCTCACGGGGCAAGTGAGGGACCAAGAAATCCCACATGAGCAGTATTAAATACTGTTATTCCAATTAAGAGAATTCATATAGGTTCTCCCTTTTTGTACTTCGTGGGAACCTATTCAAACTTATGACTCACAAAAGCAAGAAAAAACATTGCAAGTGGAGCTGTAAGTCTATAAACCCTAGTTTAATGATAAAGCCCGTGCATAGCCTACTCCACCTATGTTCCACATCCTAGTCCCTTGTCTTCCACTAAGTGCAAGGTCAGAACAGTTATTTTCTCTGTTCATGCTTGCAGATGACTGACTGATTTATAGTAAATTTCCTGGGTTTCCAGCCTTGTAAATGTCACACAAAATAGACAAGGCAATAAAATGTATACATTTCCAGGCTAATATTGCCCTAGCACTTCAGCACCGGTCGATTAGGCACTAAGAACTGGGAAGAGAAGGAGAATCATAGCTAAAAATGTTTTTACAATCTTATCTTCACACTCCTCCTCTGTCTGCTCTAGTGCCACACACCTCCCGTTGAATGACAGTTGCCATCCCCATAATGAGATTTTTAATCAACATAGAAGTAATGCATTTTAATTAAAACACTCTCCTTTTCTACGCTCATGATCCTGATCCACGAGGGAGTTCCCCACTCTGTGGGGAACAGTGTGCAGATGCCAGGCTGTCATTGACACGCACAGGGAACTGCTTTCCAGATCACAAAAATACTTAATTATTTAAAAAAAATATATTTCTATTCTGCATTCCTGTCTAACAAAGTATTTAAAAAAAATAAAAAGATGGGAGGTGAAAAAAAAGGGAAAGTACAGTCCCACAGTAACCAGGGGCTTGGTTCTCACCTCTGGATGAGGATGGTGCAAGGTTCAAGTGCCTGCCTGACTCACGGCAGAGTTTCAAACTTTTTTCCCCACAACTTCCTAGTAAACCCAGCCAGCACGCTAAAACTCAGCTCTCTGCCCCTTCTTTTGACCATATCCTGGAGCTGAAGAACATTTACCACTAAATTCCGTCATTCTCATATATTCCCTTGACATGTTTCTATTTAGATTAACTAGCGTTTCCAAAAAAACAAAAAGTTTAATCACAAATTGCTTGGTGGGGAAGGGTTTTTTAAACGCACCTTCCTTCATCCACCAACACCAATCACATTGCAACATCAGAAGCTGTACTTTAACACTTCTGCTAAAACAATCAGTATGAAAAAAAAAAAAAAAAAACACCCTGCCTAATTTCCTCATACTTTTCTTCATGCTTTTCTCCCCCTCCCGCCTGGGCAGGGAAACCAGCAGGCTCAGCTTCCCTTCCCACTTCCCAGGGAAACACAGAAAATGCAGCAGGGAAAACACGCGTTTGTTTAAAGAAAACTGTTTCTGTTGCGAGTTCAACACTATTTGCTGGAAAATCTCTACTAACTCTTGGAAGTGCCTAACAAGTAGCCATGCTTCCGTACATCAGCTCCGGAGCAGTTTTGAGCTGACATCGCCCCTGCGGAAGGGGAGCAGGTGGCGGAGGGGGATTTGCACAGCGCAGCCCAGGCACAGCTCAGCTCCTCTCCGACGCCCCGTCGCTGCTGTCTGCTCTGGCCCTGGAGGTTTGAAGGATGGCTGTGAAACGAGTGTCTGCAGCCCTCCGGCTCTGCTCATCGGCGAGGCTAGGGACAAGATTTCAGGTGACGGTCCTGCTAGACGGCCATAAATCTTGTCCACAGCAACCAGCTGGGTTGAACCAAGCACAGAATAAAACCATGTCTCTCGCACCACCAGCCACAGCAAAACCCCCAACTTAGTGGTGCATTCATGTCCGGATGAAAAATAAACTTTCCCCTAAGGAATCTCTTGGGCGATAGGAAGAAAATTTCCCCTCCTTCCTCCGTTCGGAGCAGACCGCAGGGCGCTCCTCCAGCCCGCGCACCTCCACGTGTCCGGCTGCAGTCCTGCTCACCCGGCCCATCCAACCAACCTCAGAGCGGCTGCGGCAACGCTAACAGTTTCCTGGCACTAAATTCAAGTCCTGCCCTGGAAATTACAAGCCCATTAGCCAGGCCTGGTACGCTAACCTGTTGAGTGACTGTTGCGTGTACACGGATGTGAAGTGGCCTTTTTTTTTTTTAATCTCGCATGGGAGGACTCTTCCTATCCTCTTCCTCAGCCAAACGGGAGAGCTACCTGTGCACGCCTTCACCTGCACGCCGCAGGGCTGGGAGCACGGATGTGCCCTCACCCAGGGCAAACCAGGAGGGGGAAAAAGAAAAGCCAACCCGAGCTGCCTTTCAGCTAGCGAAGGGAACTGCCCTCGCAGGAGGGTCACGGCTTTTCCCTTCCCAAGGCGGGCAGCCGGCAATCACATGCTGCACTTTTCGAACAAGACTCCAGTCACCGCCCGGCAGCGCGGCTGCTCCAAAGGATGCTCAGCTGCTGGAGGAGGGCATCTCTCCCGCATTCCCCTTCTGCTGCGGGTCTGCCCTGCTCCGCGGGGCCTCCGGGAAAGTCTCACGCAATTCCTCGCCGTGCCTAACGCAGGCCGGAGAACTGCGGGGAGACTCCACACCGCGTCGGGACGATAAAGCGCCCGTGCGTAGCACGGTAAAGGTGCGCACGCGAGCGCGTGCAAACGTACGCGCGCTGCCCCACGCAGCGCGTGCCTCCTTTCGGGGTGCCGCGCTGCCCCGAGGGGCTCCTGCTCGCCTCTCGGCTCCGCACCGCACTCGCCCTCGGCCACCCAGCACCACAGGAGGGGCCCCTTCACGTCCC
>VZSC01003839.1:707473-720131 GCA_013398225.1 Steatornis caripensis
CGCCCCCCCGGCCCCATGTGCGAGCCCCAGGCCGGCCCCGGTCCTTCCCCCCGGCCCGGCCGCGGTGCCGGTGCGCGCCCCGGTTCGAAGGGCCCGCGGACAACTTTTCCGAAAGGAAAAAGTCGGTGCTGTGCGCCCCGGGCCGAGGCTTCGCTGGAAGCCTTCAGCAGAAACGGTTCGTCTCCGAGAAGGGTCGGCTCCGCTGGGAGCTCCTGGAGTTCAGCCCCTGGAGATGCCCGTGTTTCGGGGCAGAGGGATGGTAATCCCCTGCTTTCCCGGGAGGATTTCTGGGGTTTTCCAAGTCGCAAACCTGCTCACCTGTGCTTTCCAGCGGGTTGTTACAGCAGAGGACGCGATGAAGTAGAAGTCCTGAGGAAAAACTTGCACGAGCCTGTCATTAAAACGGTATCAAGGCGCTTGCACAAGGCTGAGTGTTTAAACCGTGACACTGAGTTAAAGCCATGCTCGTATCCTTAGTTCTCTGTTCATTGAGTGTTTGAATTTGCAGTGTTAATAATATTCTCACATTTTACTTCCCCTGTATAATTGTTTAGAAGCTGGACGGACCCGTAGCGAGGTCTGTGCACTGGGAAAAGGGATGTGCATCCGTTTGTTTGCCCTTGGCCACAACTCTTCAAAGTTACCCAGAACTGGTGCAAAACTCAAGAGGGGAAAATAAGTAAGCGTGCACATACCAGCTGTCCCTTCCAGGTCATGCTCCATGCTTCCAAACCTGAAAGCCAGGCCTCATTTTGAGCAGTCTTATGCATGACCGCACTCCTTCCAGCAAAGAATTCAGTTGTCAGATGCGTGCGTGCCCTATTTTGCTGCTAATCAGGACTGAGAAGTGACACAGGGAAACAAAGAGCCTGGTCTTGCTCACTGCGCTGCCCTAACATGCACTCTGCCGGTACAGCCCGCAGACTTTTGCTGCTCTCCATGTTGTTCTCCCATCTCACATCTTTCGAGCCATGTGTGTACCAAAATGGTCTGCGGTGTGGGAGAGCCGTCAGGATCAGGGAGCCCACGTGCGATGGCTGGGGTTGGAGCTCAGCCTGACGTGCTCCGGTGCTTGCTGAGCTGATCGGCCAGGCTTAGCTCACAGACCTCAAAAGTGGGGTGACAGTGGTACCTTTCCCACCTTTATGCCGGTCCTAGATGAAGTAGGGAAGGCTGTCCTTCCTCATACTCTGCATCCCCATCGCTCCTTTCCCCCAGCAGAGATCTCTCATGTGGCTATTTTGTAAAATCCCCGTCGCTGCAGGCGCTGCTCTGCAGCTGCAGAAGCCGCGGTCTCTGGCCCGAGTGGCACAGCCACCTCCAGGCAAGGGAACTGGAACGCTTTGTCCAATGTCACGTAGCACAGCAGTGAGTCAGCTCCATCCCCTGTGCCTCAGGCGCCTCACTCCAGGTCTCCCTGGGAAGCAGACAGGATTGCCAGTGCTCAGAAAGCTGGAATAAGCACCTGAGCCCTTTTCAAGGAGCAAGGCAGAACCTGCCTTCCTGGGTGTGAAGGGCAAATGCAGAAGTGGACTCATGAAATTAAAATTACCTGCTGTGTCTAGCCCTTGTTTTCTTCCATCTCTCTAAGAAGCTTGTTTCCATTTGGAACTTTAATACACTAATTTTCACACTTAAAAGCTGTGCTGATCCCCTGTGTTTGAGCAGCGGTAACTTCGCTGGCTCTGTAACCGGCTACCCAATTTGTCACTTTTAGGATAACAGCATGCTTTTTACTGTATCCCTTGACTAGTAAAAACTGTAGTAGTGATCAGGCTAAATCCCCCAGGGAATAAAATCTCCGGAGGCCCACTGACCTTGAGGAGCAGCAGCATGGCTAGCGGGGAAGGGTTTGTACCTCATCTGCGTGCCAGCTGATAGTTGTGTCACCCGTGTGAGCTCACAGTGCAAGCAGACTCTTGTTCACAGCTGAGAGCTGGGTGTGACGTATTTTCATCACCATCGTTTTGCAGGATGTGCTATGTGACAGCCCTGCTAAGCTAAAATTCATCTGGGATCCATGTGAGCATCACATGTGCTGTGGTTGCCCTGAATAGATCTTACAAAAGTACTCATGCCTCATGGAACAAATTTTGAAAAACGCGATTTAGAAAAACAACTTTGCTAGTAAGATTTATGAGATGACAGATTTCCGAGAGCCGTTTTCAGTTTGCTTACAAATGCTGCAGCACTAATGCAAGTGTGAGCTATTCCGGACGTAATCCTAACGCTGTACTCGTGTCTGGGCCACTGTGTTCCCAAAATTGTTCTTACTGGTAATTAAAACCCGCAAACCTCAGCCAGAACTTTCTCTTGATTTTAAGACTTTCCCCTTCAGTTTTCCTCTGTGACCAACTTCCTACCATTTTATCTCCTATTTGCATCCAGCAAGGACCAGTTGTCGAGCCGTTAGTCAGGACAGCCCTAGATCCTAGCAGCTGGCTGCTTGTAACAGCTCAAAGATAGCCAAGATTTTTCGTTGTCCTCATTCCTGACCCTGTGACTGCCCAGCACCTGACTGCTGCAACAAGATGATTTCAGGGCAGAGCTGCTCTGGCCACCTCTATTAAAGGACGCCCTTGGTCAGCCATTAGTAGCACTGAGCCTGTGACCCATGGCAGGGCCAGAAGAGACCCTGACACCAGCCCAATAGGTAACAAGGTCGTTACATCATACGTGCAAAGACAGATTTTTACCTGTCTTTGTATTTCATCCCTGCAGTGTGGCCTCTCTCCCAGGGGACGGGGGTCTTGCCTTTGCAGGGAACCGATTTAATGATTAACAGACTGTCTTCATCTCTAACAACTGCAGTTCTAATAATAGTACCCTCCTTTATGCAAGGGTCTCTATGTGCTTTATAAACATTAATTAATGGAGCTTCATAAGGCACCCAGGGAACAGCTGAACATCAACATGGGGCAGAGATATGCTCGGCGCATGCCTTGTCCAAGCAAGGCTGGCTGCAGCCATCCTACCTCACCTACAGTTCACCTCACACAGGCCAGCACGCTCTTTACCAGCTTGCAGCCTGCGACAGCTCTATAAAACCTAATTTGGGATGGCTCAGAGCTTTAAGCAGAGCTCAATCCCCTTGCTCTTTTGACTGCAGTCACCGTGCTTTGGTGACCCATCTGTTGGGACAAGCGGGCTGCTGCTTTCTTCCTCCTTCAGAAGGTGCTCAGAGCACTTTGGGCCCTACTGCAAACACACAACAGCAGCTAAAATGGTTCTTTCAGATAGGTTATCGACCCACGGTCTTGGTCTTACAAGCATCTCTGAAATTTCATACCGTGTCCTGGATTTTAAAATGGGTCAAAGCTCCCCCAAGCATCAAATCATTCTTTCAGGTTTCATACTAAAACTAGAGAAAAACCACAGTTTTACTTGTTTTGGGATGAAAAACCACATCTAGCCACTGAGAATGTTGTGGGTTTATGAGAGTTCAGAGGCATAGGCTCACACCAGAGTGTAAAAAGACAACAATGATTAAGGTACAGAGTATTTAATACAGCAAAATTTATTCTTAATTTCCAGCTAAACCCCAAGCCCTCAATACTTTGACATCACCGGCCTTGAGGCTTTGAAAGCCTGAGTATGTGGATCTTGGGAGAAAAACAGACTTTAAACAAGCTCCAGCCTTTCAGACGTTGATGTTTCCTGTTGGTACACTCAAGGCTACCAGCATCTGTCAGCCGGAAAGCCATGTACTGCTGTATTTCCCAAAGAGGAATTGTTTTTCATATTAACCCCACCTAACTTTTATTGGAGAAGAATTTTCTGGGTGACACCCAGGGTTTCTGGACAAGCTGGTACTGCTCTCCAGTAGCATGGAGGAGCTGGACTGATGCTGCTTTGAGTCCTGGCTCTGGCAAACAGTTCAGCTGATGACCCAACCCCAGATACCAACTGAACCCTGTGTTTTTAGAAAACCTCCCAAGTGCCAGGACACAAGCAGTTCTGGTCAGAGCCACAGACCAGCCAGTGTGGACGGGTACTGCCTAAGGTTGTTGGCAGAGCTGAGCCAGCAAGCTCCATCCCCAAAACCAGCACCCTGTGTGGGACATCTCCAGCCTCCTGCTTCAGAGTGGATGGATCACATCCCACCACTCACTCACCAGAGTGAATCTGTGACCACGGGATCCTAAGAGTAAAAAGGCAATTCACCCCTGACTGGGATCCCCTGTGTCACCTTACTCTACAATTTATTTTAATAATATCACGCACAGTGGAATATAAAGCTGAAGATCAATCTCATAACCATATTAAGACACTCTGGGGTGTATTTTATAGGACCATTAATATACTCCTTGGGTAGTTAAAGTCACCCGCAGCATAAATTAATGCCTCCATAAAACATGCTCTGTCATAGCTTATGGGTTAAATAACACACAACAGGCTGGGTATACTGGAATGTTGTTGAGCTTATTGGGTGGGAGCACAAGGGCACAGAGTGTCTGCCTGGCAGCAGGTACGCTCTCCCGGGGGTGCTGGCCTTGGGGTGTCTTACAGGTAGTGAAACCAATAGGCATTGTAAAAAGTGAGATTCTAAAAAAAAAAAAAAATCCAACACAATTAAAAATTGTAGATCTCAGTAACTTTCATTAGTATTTGTGCTCCTGAGTTTATTAGTGTCTTTCAAGCGCATCTTCCCTGCAGAAGCTGTCGCTGTTCCAGGATACGATTGCTGTGGATGTGGCTTTTTGACAAGGAGGGAGCCAGGCTGCTCCCAGCCTCGGAAAGCTCCTGAGAAGCTCACAGCAAACGGGAGAGGGCACAGGCTGTCAGTTAGAGCAAGGATCAGATTGGCTTTGCAAGGGAACCCGACCCTGCTGCATGTTTCAACTTTTATCCATTTTGGGCAGATTTTATGTGAGTGGAGGTCTGGTACACATAGGAGCGTTTCCAAGTACTATTTCCGGAAAGGAGAAGAGAAAATATTAAAAAAAGAGAAAGAAAAAAGAAAAGTCTTGACTTTTCTAGTCATTCTTGACTATGATCTAGTCACAGAAGGAGCAAGTTCTTGCCCCTAGTCTGGTAGTTATTAAGTCACATTCTTCCCTAGGATTTTTTTTTTACCCCCTTCTATTTTCATGGCTCCACATGAGTTACCAGAGCCTTTTCAGTAGGCAGTATCTCTGCCCTGCTAAGATAAGCTATCCCAATTCATCTGTCTCAGCTGATAAACCTCCCCCCTTCTGCTTCTGCTGCTTAAAAAGCAGAAGGGCTCACATTTGTACCGAGAGCTCAGCTCAACTGCCCAAGGCACCAACACTCACCCAAACTCGCTTCAGACCCTGAGAGTCTCATTCCCTCCTCCTTTGTTGCCCTCCTCTTTCCCTCTGCAGGTACACAGAGAGCCACGCCACATCCTCCAACTCCGCTACCAGCTCTGCTGAGGCTAATGGAGATGCCGTTCCCCGTCCTTCCCCTGCTTTCTACACTGTAGCACCGCCCCATCCCATTCTCTCCATCTCCTCTCTATTTTGCTATGTATCTTCAACAAATAAAACTTGCTATTCATTCCCCCTAAAAATCCTGAAAGCTAGCGGGACACAGCTAAATCAGGAAAGGCTTCTGCTATACGTCTTTATGGCGCCATAAAGAAGAGGCAAAGTCTGAACCTTTCAGAGCTGCTGTGTGTTGAGTAAGTTGATAGTCCCTTGTGATGGATGTGTATTTGAGTCTGATGGCTTAAATATAGAAAAAAAGCAGGAATAAAAAGCTTGGAAAAACTCACCTCTTCCCATGGCACAGCCTGGTTCAAACAGCTTGTGTGGAGCTAATTAAAGGTGTCAGTCTCATTATTTGATTTGAAAATACAACTAGCCACAAAGGCTCAGCTTCCCAAAACTAACTGGCACACGGGATTGAATCGGTGCAATATCATTCGTGTCCACCAGCACCACTATGCAGTTTTTTTTTTTCCTCAGAAGTAAAGAATTGAAGCACATAATATCAATAACAATTCCGTATACAGAATAAACAGCCGAAATGTCTTCCCACCCAGAAGAAACTCTAAATGGGAAAAAGATTTCTATGCTAGAGAATTGATTTCATCCTTACAACAAAAAATTTGCCCAAGTACCCTCAATAAGATTAGAAGAAATAAATAAGTAGCAGTAAAACACAATGATGGGACAAGCTGAAGGTTTGGAAAGAGTTCCTCTGGAGCAGTATCACTGCCCTCTTCCCTCAACAGTGAGGAATAGCTGGGAGGTCCCTCTCTGGGCCATAATTACAATTCTGGCAAAAGCCACAACAGAAGAGGCAGCATCACACAGCACGGCCCTGATCCTGCAGCCGTCTGGGGACTGGCTTTCCTTTGCTCGTGAGAGTAATTTACAGGCATCAGACAAGCCACATGTGTAAAGCTGAGCACACACATAAACGTTCTCAGAAGCAGAGCCAATTAACACACCACAAGATATCACTCAGTGATTTGGAAGATATACAAACCCTGTCTTGCTTTCTGAAGCACTGAAGCAGAAGAATTCACAGCGGTGTCTGATGCCGTATCTTCACAGAAATGTCCCTGATCAACTCACTGCTTGCTGGTCCTGCAAGAGCATCTTTATGCTAAAGCAGCATCTACTGCACATACAAGCTTGATCCAACAAAAGCAACATCTTGGATACGAGGCGCTACCCCTGCAGTGCCATACCCCCTATGGCAAGATTATGATCATCATTACTATTTATATATAACGACAGCCAGAAGCCTTGGCTGGGATAAACAGCTCCCAGGGCTAACTCAGCCTAACATAAAGGGAGATGCTCCTTTGCTCCAAGCAGCAACAAAGAGGGATTTGGGGCCTGGGAGCAGGTCAGTGGCAGTTGGGATTAGGATTCCTGACTCCCTGCCTGGCGTCCTAATATTAGCTCGCATTGTCTCGCAGACCGTCTCGTCATTCTTTCACATGAACCACAGGCCCAAATTAGCATGTCTCACTGCATGATCTGCCATGCCAACACGTCCTGTGCGCTAAATTAGTCGAGGGCTGAGCAAACATCACGGGAACAGCTCTTGTATAGCTTATGTGGGCCAAATTATTCCTACTGCATTGTTTGCTCTGTATTTTCCTAGCATCATCACAGAAGTATGATGGGCCAGATCCTGGAGCTGTTGACTATACGCTCATTTGTTCTCCAGCCTGGCATTGCTCTCCAGTGCAGTGCAGAGATGAAAGCCCGCTCAGCCATAGCTTTGCTGGGAGCCAGCTTTGGGAAGAAGTGTTAACAAACTCCAATTGGGTGGCAGATGAGCAGACCAAGAAGCAAGCAGCAGTGCTAGGGCTCGTACGATCTCCAGCCCATCCTCACAGCACACGCTGACCTCCTTGGTGTGGTATTTACAAGCTTCCTTCCTCATTTTGTATTCAGCGATGCGATGGGCTGATTGGTTTTTATCTGCCACGCGGGCTTCTTATCTCGTCGTGCCCTCCAGCTGCGAGCTCAGAGCTGTCCATAAAAATACACAGCACCCAGCACAACAGGGCCGTGGGCTGATGGTGTTTCGAGCCAGTGCCCGCAGTGAGTTTCGGTTGGCTTCGAGTCAAGCTCCTCCTGCTACCAGGGGCCGATGGCATTAATTTCCACTGTGCTTGTTAGCCTCTTGCAGAGCAACTCCTGCCTCTGTGGAGCAAGGCTTTAGTCAGAAGCAGAAATATATGGGGGAAATCACAAAAAATCCTATCTTGACTCTGGGTCACTCAGCAAACAGCCACCACCTCCTCCCCAGGTAAGGGACTGCTTACAGGACGTGGAGGGTAAAGCAGAGCAGCAGGTAAAATGAGAAGGGGAGGACGTGGGAGAGCCTGGACCTCTGGGTCATCAGTCAGCCAATGCACAGGATTGGTTTTATAAGGCACACGCAGGGTCTTGGACAGCAGCAACTGAAAGACAAGCGACTCATTGAATATCATCCCTTTCTGGCAGCAAGATCAGTGCAGTCAATTAGCTGTAAAATCTGAATCATGTCTCTGGCAGGCAGGCTTGAGGAGGAAGCAGCTCCACCTTCCTGCTCTGCCCAACGGAGGTCAAGGAGTCCACTGCACAGTTCTGCCGACAGCAGCTTGGCAGACCCGTCATGGGCAGCCACCGCAGCGGGGATAAATCAGAATATTGCTCCCGTCACACTGCAGGGACAGCTCAACTCCCAGCGCTCAGCATGAGGTCATGGAGGCTTTCCACAATCCCAAGATCACTTAGCAACATCCTGTGCAAGAAATCCATCCACACAGCACCATGATGGATGGACATCATATCTCCCATACATCCCTCAACACCATTTTACTTCTAGGCTATTTTATTTTTTTATTGCTGTAGAATTAACACTCCTGACTTTGCATCAAATGAGTTTTTAGTTGAAGATCCGGATCCATGGAAACAGAATTGCATTGTACAATAACAGACACAGCCCACTGCCCAGTGGAGGACCGAGACTCGGAGAATGAAGCCCATCGGAGGATAACCTGAAGTGCATTACTCATGCCTGCTCTTGGGAACTGTCGATCCCCAAAGACTCTTTGGAGACAACATCTGAAGCAAGAGTTGGCTTTGCACTTCTCGTGTGTTGGCTATAATGCTGCTTCTGGCATATACGTTCCTGGTTTCTGTCTCCTTTGTGTGTCACTAGGCCCTATGTCCAGCCTTACCGGCTGGAGATCAGTCATCTTCATCCTCCACAGTATGACGGGGATTAGACTCAAGGCGTGTTAGCAAAGTAGAAGGCTTGCTTTGGACAGGGGCCAATTTCAGCATGTCGATAATTTATAAAAACACATTGGTCTCCAGCCAAGCAAGTTTCAGTTCCTAGATGATTCAGCAGCAGCACTACAAGGAAATATGGATGTGAAAAGTCCCTGTAGGAAGTCCTGTAAAATTCTACATTAAAATAAAATGCCCTGAGCCCAGCAGTAGGATGGAAATTGGGAATTATGGATCATTCCCTCCAAGTCTGCAGGGACTCCTAAAAGCTGGGGAAGTTTTAGTGGAGTTTCAGGGAAGGAGGGGGAGAAAGAGCAAAGGCGGAAACCAGGGAGGGGGAAGACCCCAGGGCAGAGAAGGAAGGGAAATACAGCTCTGGGTTTTGTTTTGGCCACCTTGCAAGTGCTGCACCTCTGTTGTCACTAAAATAATGAAAATCCTCTGTGCAGGTAAGGGAAAAATTGTAGTGAGACACCTCTAAAAGCACATTTTCAGAAGGCAGCCTGGGAAACGTGAAGTGTAAGGAGCCAAGGACAGCTCCAAAGCCCGTCTGAGCACTTTGGGTTTTGGATGCGATCCATGTCTATTTTAAAAAAGGATGAGAAAAGGAAATATAAAAGGAAAAGTACCACGCAACTGCCCAATGCAAATTAATTTCTGAAAGGGCATAGCAAGCCAAAGATGAAATATTCATCTCTTCATCTCTTCTGACCTCTTCCAATTCATTATCCTAATGCGAGCTTCAGTACCACAGTTAGCTTTTGCCTGCATGCAAAGTCAGCAGAGACTGGACAGCACTTGCACAAGGTGTAACAGCTCTTCTGAATAGATTTCAGCGGGAGATGGAATGAATGGGACTAAGGGATATAAAACCACTGCAATAGCGTTCAGATGTAGTTACTGGACAAATTCCTGTTTGCTCAGAAACACTTTCCAAGAGAGTGCGCATCCCCCACTCCCCCGTTTTATCATTTGACTCTAACACCCACTCGCCCTGTGATGCCCAGGAGCACTTTGCAAGGTCAAATGGCTGTGTCTGAGCAACCTGACCTGACGCTGGACTCACACCCCCATCAAAGCAGCCTCTTCCCCTCAAGTGATGTTTTCCAGCCTGTGCCTAGCAGAGACCTCGCAATTGCCTGCATGCAGCTTGGCAGCCACGCCACAGTCTGAGATGCTCAGCATCCCGCAGCACGCAGCCATTGCGTGAACCTAGCCTGGCCTGCCTGCCTACCTCCTTCCTCAACTTGCCATGTGCCTGCCTTCACTGCTGTCAGTTGTCTGCACAAGCAGCAATTTCATCCTTCCTTTCGTAAAGAAAATCCATTTGCATTTTACAGTGCAGCACAGATTACATCCATGAGAATCCCACCGTGGGTTCCCTGGCATCCAGGGCTGGCTGTTGTACTCCAGACTATTGAAATTCCCTGTATTTTCAGTGTTCCTGGTCTTAATTGCTGCTCAGCATTGACATTTCAAAAGGATGCTTCTTTGCTCCTTCTTTTGCGTGGAGCCTGTTTGTGTTTTTTGCTCACTGCTGTCTCTCCCCTGGAGCCCTTGCTAATGAATGCAGCATGCTGATGACCTCTCCATTATAAATAGTTTAATATTTTAAAATAAATATGGGATGGTGCCATGATTGTGTGGGTATTTCATCTAGCCTGCAGCACAAGGAGCCGGAGCTGACAAAGCCGACCACAGCTTTATTTGTCATTCTGTTGCTTGTTTGTCATAGAAAGCAAGGGAAGGGGCCGGGACCCCGTACCGCAACATACAGCAGCAGATGTGTTATTCTAAGTGTATCACACGGAGCTGCTCCTCATCCTAGTGCAGCAGATGGATGTAATAAAGAGAAAACTTTTGGGTTGTTATTCGGTTGCTTGAAATCCAAAGGGCTGCAAAACTATTAGCTGAGCCACAGAGTGAATCAGAGGAAGGTACGTGGCGGGGGGCAGGGGGAATTCTGTTTTTTTGGGTTTTTTTNCTGCTCCTCATCCTAGTGCAGCAGATGGATGTAATAAAGAGAAAACTTTTGGGTTGTTATTCGGTTGCTTGAAATCCAAAGGGCTGCAAAACTATTAGCTGAGCCACAGAGCTGAGCCACAGAGTGAATCAGAGGAAGGTACGTGGCGGGGGGCAGGGGGAATTCTGGGTTTTTTTTTGTTTTTTTTTTTTCCCCCTACTGCATTGCATCAGAATTAACACATTAGGCTGACATTTAGCTGATATAATTTATTCCTAGTTTGGGAGCAAAGTTTATCCTGAGCAGTAATATTAAAAATCAAAAACCCAACCAATACTGACAATGGAAAAGAGAAAGGAAAAGAGCCTGAGTTCAGGTCAAGTTTTTCAACGTGTTAATTAAGTTTTCAGTCCATCAACTTCTATTGTCCCAATTTCCCTTCTTTCCTTCTGGGTGTATCCAGATTTCTGCTATATGTAGATCGTGTGGGCTAGATCCGTATTCGCTTGTCCCTCACAAGCAGCAAAATGCTCCTAGTAAGTTCACCCAAATGGTACCCAAGGATCGCCTTCACACAGGCAACTCCCGGGTGGCATAAAGCCAGGACTGATGCTCCACATGTTCCATTCCCAGCCTACAATTTTACCAAGGCATGGGGTGTGAACAGGGACCGCTGCCAAGGCAGTAATTTACAGCATTGCAATCCATCCCCATGGACAAGGAGGAGCAGCAATAGCTGATACCAGCTGTTCCCCAAATGTTTCCACTGACAAGTCTGCTTCTGGGCTTAAAAACCCACCTTCCAATAACCCGCTTTTGTGGTTGCAAGCTCCCTCCTGCAGCCAAGCATCCCTCAGGCTCATTGCGCTGCTGCCTCCTCGCTGGGAACCTCTCCCTTGCACCTGCTTTCCTCAAGCAAGAGAGCACGCACAGCAGGCCCGAGGATGTGCCCTCCTGCCTTTTGCAAGCCACCCAACTCTGATAAGCACATGTTCCCCCCTAAGTAGTCATGTGAACTCCAAAGTGCCCAGCCTAAGCCCCATCAGCCTTTCTGCCTTTGAGCCTGGCTCGCTGGAGAGGTGCTTAACTCGCGCACGCTGTGGTCCTTTTCCATGGAACAGCAACAATTGCAGCCTGATGCAAATGGATGAGGAACAAAGGTCACAGTTATTTTTAAGTGACTTCGCACTGAGACTAATGAGGAGGCGAGTCTGAAGCTATACACAGCCTCTCGGTTGCTGTTTCTGACGTCTTTCCTCCCTGTGTAGCTTGCTTCAATGGTGGTGTCCTGCAACAGCGGTATAAGGGGGGATGCCTCTTTACACCACCAAGCCTCACCATCACGTGTGCATTTACCCCTGAAATGGGCAGTACTGTGCATTAAAACACCATGCTTGTGTGGCTTGGGCNGTATAAGGGGGGATGCCTCTTTACACCACCAAGCCTCACCATCACGTGTGCATTTACCCCTGAAATGGGCAGTACTGTGCATTAAAACACCATGCTTGTGTGGCTTGGGCTACAGCTGTTGGTAGTAGTAATGGCAGAGTAAATGGCTGCTCTCAGGAGCAGCAAAAGATGGCCAGCAGCTCTCCTGCCTCTGGACTTAAAGACAGGGAAAAACATGTAGTGAAAGAGACGTTCTCAAAAAATCAGCTTTACAGGGAGCAGTGTGACACCTGCCTCAGCCCAAGAGATTGGAGTGTAAGCTGAACCCGGGAGTACAGTACAGAGGTATAATTACCTAATTGTCTCTAAATCATGTCATTTAAGTGTTTTGCATGGTGCCAGGGTCTCTGGAGGAGGCGCTCCCTGCCCCGGGCAGCTCACCCCACATCACCCGGCCCATCAGATCGGCTCCCGTGAGTCAGGAGTGTGACAGTCCCAGGTGCCCCGTGGCCCCCATGCTGCATCCCTTTCCTTCACCCTTGGCCATTTGGGAGCAGAGGAAAACTGCCTGAATTAATATATATCTATTAAAAAAAAAAAA
>VZSC01003840.1:0-30158 GCA_013398225.1 Steatornis caripensis
CTTGATATTCATACTGTTTTCTTCCTCCTTCAAGGACAGTAGAAAGCCCTGTTAAAAAAAAAAAAAGCCTTCTCAGCCGCTTGCTCAAATATAAGCAACCCGTAAGTCTGGAAAATAGAGGTGTATTTACATAGCTTGAAATGGCTAAGGCAGCTGCTACAGATGCTCTGGCTTTTCCCTAAGCTTTTTAATAAAAAGGAAAATGAATGCTTGCTTAAATTTTATCTCAAGGGGATTACCTCTGGAGGCTTTAACACAATGGATTTTTCAGCTCTGAAAATCAAGGAGATCTTGCGGCCATGGAAGCCCGTTTTGTTGCCTCGTACCCAAAGAACAGCTAGTTAACATGGGAAGGCATCCACTGGGTTTCACTTTCTGAGTCTGGTGGGAGACCGCGTAATCTTAGTACAAGATTACAGCTACCATAATCAGAAGAAAAACTGACTAGAAATGTCTAAAAATAATTTTTTGACACTTACTGCTTCAGGGAATAGCATTCATTTTTGTTTAACAGAACATGATAGAAGGTGCATGGCTGTGCAGGGAAAAAACGAGCTGTTCATGAAAACGTTAAAAAAGTAAAAATGTGTATCAAATTTGAAGACGTGGATTGCCGTGGCTTTATGTACCTACCTGTGTATGCATTCATGAGCAATATTGTGAGTAGCTAGAATTGTACGCTGAGAACTGAACCTCTAGCATTGATTTATCTGAATTGTCTTACAGGATGGAACTGCAAATNCGAGCTGTTCATGAAAACATTAAAAAAGTAAAAATGTGTATCAAATTTGAAGAGATGTGGATTGCTGTGGCTTTATGTACCTACCTATGTATGCATTCATAAGCAATATTGTGAGTAGCTAGAATTGTACGCTGAGAACTGAACCTCTAGCATTGATTTATCTGAATTGTCTTACAGGATGGAACTGCAAATATCCTCATTTATTTGGGAGAGAACTAGCAACTTGGGGGACGATATCTAGTTATGAAAACAACCTTCCCTCCTTAGATGAAGAAAACACATAGCAGCAGTAACAGGAGGAAAAAAATAAAAAACAACCAAAACAAAATCCCAACAAACCTTCAGTTCTTTTATTTTCCCTGGAAGTTCAACAATTTTCTAGTGCCTCAGATTGTAATAAAAGCTATCACTTCAACATGGGATAATAAATACACTGCTTTAGTCATTGAATGACACAAAACCTCTGTAAGATAGCTGAAGGTGTCAGTAAGACCTGTTGATTGAAAACAAATTGCAGAAGAAACAGTGGTAAGCCTACAGAAGTTGTTTTCTTTGTTTTGGTCTTTGTCATTCTATTTTATGTTAGAATAGAGTGCAAGTTTAACTCTTTTCACTTTGAATGGCCTTCTGGTTTATGTCACACTTAATTTTACATCAAAGAGCATTTTAAGTAACCTTGTTCTATTAAAAGCTGCACCTAAACTCTCCAACTTAGTATCTGACGGTAGTGAGGAAGACAAATTCAAGTGCAGAAAGCGAGCAGCTTTATTCAAAGAGAAGCCCTGCTTCTACAGATGATTATGCAGCTGTGTTTGTTGCAGGCTGAAGTAAATCCAGGCTAACAAAACCTATGCTTTTCCCTAGCTGTTAAACAGAGTACTTGCTGCCAACATCCTCCTATTATTGAACGTTTCTGAAGGGGCAAACACTCAACTGTTGCAGATGATAAAATTGGTTACCTAAGACTGGTGTGTCTCTCAATCCTCATGTATAAGTGTTCCACCAAAAATGGGAGGACAATAACTGGTTTGCTAATGGATTTTATTATTTCAGAGAAAACCAGGTGCAGCTGGTGTTTGTCAAGTCTGTGTTGAAAAGCTTAGAATTAATTTTTGGCAAGTTGCAGTGGAAAAGGTGACAATATAGGACAGAGGTTAAGTAAAGGGGAACAAACCGATGTTGTTAAGGTTATGTAGTTACTTAATTGAAATGAAAGTAAAGAAAGAGAGGATAAGACTCTTCTAGTACTTTTTTTTTTCCTCTCCTTTAAACTATTTTAGGGAAGAGCTTGCTTGGGGAGTTGGTTCCTGAATTAACACCAGTCTGTATCAGTGGACCTTGAACATAAAACACTGTTAAATTAATAAAGACTTTCATCCTTCTTAGTCCACTATGTACACAACTTTGTTAGGAAGACATGGAAAGTGAAGTTTTTACAATATTTTATGCTCAGCATTCAAAACTTAAAGGTTTTACTGACCATATTAATAATAATTTTGCATGATCGTGAAACATAAGACACTTCAATGAGATACTAGGAAAATAAAAGGTAAGAAAAGATGTCAAAGTTGTTGAATGTAAGTGGTGTTAGAAAAATGTTGTAAACATTCAATTTTAACACTGTCAGCATCTCTTGGCAGCAGAACATAGATTCAGTGTGGTAATAAAATCTCAATTGAGAGCTGCTATGGAGAAAAGAAGGTAAATGTGTAGTCATAGTCCCTGATGGAAACTTTACACAAGTTCCTCGTGTGACTCAGCAGCAAACCGTCGTGAGTATTTTACCAACTCTCCTATTAGACTTCAGCATGCTTGTTTCTGTTCTGATCGGGGTAGATGCAGGTCTTGGGTCTGAAGCAGCATGCTGTTTCTGGTGTGCTGGGTAAAAAAGTAATCTCTTGTTGACTTGTTAACATCTGATCGAACCACTTATTCAATATTAGCAGTAATGAATGGTAGTTACTGCGTATGCTGTGTGTGCGCTGTATGTGAATATGAAAGCCACTCTGCAGTTTGGTGCCTATCTTTAGGAGACTGAAAGAGCGTAACAGATGTTCCCCTCAAACAGGTCTGAAGCTAGTAAGGCTGCATTAGCTACCAGCCTCGTGGACAGAAAAGGTGCAAAACAACCAACCTGCCTGAATAAAACATGCCTAAGTCCTGGTTTTGGCCATTGTTTCCATGGCAGCACGGGGCACTGTGGCCTGATGCAGCTGAGCAAACTGGCCCCCTCAAACGTGGGTAATGACTCTCTTGCATGCTTGCCAAGGGAGTGAGAGGGAGAAGCCTCCCCACTCAGGCTCACTGGGCAGCAGTACCTCTCATGGAAACAGCTAGAGTTTATTGAAATTAACTTAAAGGCTGTCAGAGAGGAGAAGAGAAGCAGGAGAAGACAGTGAGAACAAGGCAGAAGAGCCATCAGACATGGGTGACTGACACTAAGCGTTAAAAAGACAGGCGAGTGGGACAAAAAGGGGAAAGGAGAGATCTTAGCAACAGTCTGCAGACGACTGCGTTGGAGAAAGCAAGCAGGGTGACTTGAAAGGGGATGCATGTCTATTTTGGGGAAAGTGAAAAGGAAGGTAGGAGGGAGCATCTCTGAGCTGTTGTAAGGAGCTGGCTCAGGCGGTGGCTGTTCATGTAGCCGCCTGGCCGTGAGCTCTCCTTACTCAAGAGCAGATGCCCAGGCAGGATGCAAATGGAGAAGGGAAGCTAATGCTAAGGATCTATGTATGTATGTTTTTAATTAAGAAGTTTAGTCTGGAATCCTACAAGCTGATTTGAGAACCAGTATTTACAGATGAGTGACTTAAATTTCCTGTTACATTCTCAGTGAACGGTTTGTGAAGGTGTCAGGGGGTGGGGGGAAAGATACTCTGTTTAGTAACTCAAGATGAGGTAATGTTACGGATGCTTATAATCTTATAAGCTTATAATCTTCAAGGTGCTGTTAGACTGAGACTAGTGTAACTTGAAATACCGCATAATTTCGGCATGAACTCTAAACTGTATTATAGTAACTTAAAGTATGATAAGCTAAAATAACTGAGCCTGCCTGTTTGAGAAGACTCCCCAAATAAAGTGTAGTTCGACCTTTTATTACTAGTGGAAAATACCTAAAGCTTATACTCCTTTGGAAATCACGAAAATGCAAACTGAAAGTGACTTACAGCCTATGACAGTTAGTTGAAGGTCAGCAATGGGATAATGTTTCACATTAACCGAATCGAATGAAGAATGAGTACAAAAGCATATAAAAGCCATTAATTCCTTCTAAGCCCACACTAATCTATGTGATTGTGGATAATCCTTTGGGATGGCACCCAAAATGGTATGTGGAATGTAGTCCATAAGCATGATGTTCAGCCTTGCAGCATTGCTTGTAGGCCACTGGTGCTTTTCAGAAGCTGTATTGCACATAATTTTCTTCTGTTTGATCAAAATACCTGTGTTGTCTTCAAATTTAGAAATGCCCCTGTTACATCTTCCTCCTTGTCCTCTGCCTTAGGTTTCCTCAAGAAACTTACATTGGATAGTGCAAAGAACACAAATACGTTTTTCCAAGTGATCTGAAGACACAGGTTTATTTAGGTTGCATTTGGTCAAGAATGGAGACATGGAAAACAGGAAAGTTCTTGACTTCCTGGCAAAAAAAAAAAAANCTAATGTAACTTGAAATACCGCATAATTTCGGCATGAACTCTAAACTGTATTATAGTAACTTAAAGTATGATAAGCTAAAATAACTGAGCCTGCCTGTTTGAGAAGACTCCCCAAATAAAGTGTAGTTCGACCTTTTATTACTAGTGGAAAATACCTAAAGCTTATACTCCTTTGGAAATCACGAAAATGCAAACTGAAAGTGACTTACAGCCTATGACAGTTAGTTGAAGGTCAGCAATGGGATAATGTTTCACATTAACCGAATCGAATGAAGAATGAGTACAAAAGCATATAAAAGCCATTAATTCCTTCTAAGCCCACACTAATCTATGTGATTGTGGATAATCCTTTGGGATGGCACCCAAAATGGTATGTGGAATGTAGTCCATAAGCATGATGTTCAGCCTTGCAGCATTGCTTGTAGGCCACTGGTGCTTTTCAGAAGCTGTATTGCACATAATTTTTTTCTGTTTGATCAAAATACTTGTGTTGTCTTCAAATCTAGAAATGCCCCTGTTACCCTTTTCCTCCTTGTCCTCTGCCTTAGGTTTCCTCAAGAAACTTACATTGGATAGTGCAAAGAACACAAATACGTTTTTCCAAGTGATCTGAAGACACAGGTTTATTTAGGTTGCATTTGGTCAAGAATGGAGACATGGAAAACAGGAAAGTTCTTGACTTCCTGGCAAAAAAAAAAAAATTAACACCTGCGTGTTTGCCATCTCTTTACAAGTCACATGCAGGGGCTGTTTACTTCAGGCTTAGTGTTCTTTACCAAAACTACCAAAGATTAATAATGCTCTGTCTACTCAAAAGAACCATTTGACCTACTGTGGTTTCTTCTTGTTCTTTCCTTTTCCATCTCTGCCACTTAGAAGTATTTCCCAAGACAAACAAGCTGAAAAATCTATGCCCTCAGCTTAGAGCAAGGAATTAAAAGATGTCTCGCTTACGCCTAGACAAGTTGATCTTTATTGTTATGTGCACGTGTCATTCTTCCTTCTCTGATCTCTAGGTTTAATAGTAAGCAAGTTTTGTTTTCAAAAGGTGGAGATGTGCTTCAAAGCAGTCTTGAATCTGTGATAGTGGAAAATGAAGAAGGGGTGTAGATATGGAAAAAGTGTCCTAACAGTTGAAATACAACATGTTACATCAGGAATATAATTGAATTGAAAATCAACTTTGTTTACAGTTCAGCTTCATAAGCTTTTACTTACCCTTTGCAATCCTTATTTCTGTGCAAATAGCCCCTTCTAAGCTTTAGCAGCATTGCTACCACAACTTGTTCAGACAGACAGATGGTGTGCTACTAAATCCACCTGACTACCTCATCAACAGTGAGAGTAGGCATGAATGATTTAGCTGGTTTTAGTGGGGGCGGAGGGGGGGGACACAACACATGACGACATGACACGGACCCTAGCATTAATACTATAACAAATCGATGCAGCATTGTTCACAACAGCCCTGAGAAGTGGTAATGGGAATGCCTGGATTTTTTTTTTATTAGATGGTTCCTTCACTGTTGTTCTCATGGTCTCATTCTAGACTTGTGATAGTTTGAGCTTTAATATATTACACTAGATGAAAATAAACCTTGTACTTAAAGATAATTAAAGGCTTTTATTCAATTGGAAGGAATTGCTGTCTGAATATATTGATCATAATGCCTTATTGAGAAAGTTAAGATCAGTTAAAAAAAGAAAAAAGCATTGATCTTGTATATATGAGTAATTTGCAATTGTTCGTGGAGGTTGCTGAATCACCTGGCTAAAGGACTCTGTTTCTGGTAACAACTAATCTATCAGAAAAGGCCACAGCTATTAATCACTGCCCTTTCTAGACTTGTGCAGAGAATTTAAAACATACAAATGAAGAAAGAAAAAACCAAACCCCAAAGTATTAGTCTATTTAGTCATATCAAAAGTGTAAAATTAACTTGGTGACTCTTGCTTAGTTTGTGATTTTTTTTTTTTTTCCCCCTTCTGTGTATGGTTGTTGATATTTACCTGGGAAGCAACTAGCCTTGCTGCAAGTTTTGTTATCAGTGGTGAGGGGTTTTTGTTTTGGTTCATTTTTGTGTTTGTTCTATTGGAGTTCAGTAGTATGGGGAGAAATGGTTGCACAGTATACCCTCCTGACGGTCTGAGAGTTTGCTTCTGGTTTTATGTGGAACTAGTGATTTAGGATCTTCTTTCTATTAGCTGATCACTGTTGCATTCTACAGCATGTGGAGGTACAGAGAGTAGTTTTGATCCAATCCAAACTCAAGACACCAAGTTGTGCAGACTTACAGGATTTAATACCAAATGTAGAGGAGTCTTTCAGCCTGTTTCGTTTCATTCTTTCAAAAACTAAGAATGAATATGCTTCTTGCATCTATGTGTGTATTAGTTATTTCTGTCTGTTTGCTCTCAAATCTGCTTTTTTAAATTTATAATGGAGATAATACATCTTTTTTGTTGACAAAAGACTCAAATTTCATGATTCATTTTGAGCTTAGCCATTTTTGGGGACCTATTGATAATGGTAATATGTGAAAAGAAAATAAAGATCGAAAGCAAGTGGCGTGATAGGGGAGACAGACAGACAGTGGAAAGCACTTAACTCTTCTTACTTCGTTTTTATTAAATTAATAAACCTCACACTTCTCATGGAAAAATTCCTGCCACTTCCCATGATCACTTAATACCTCAAGTGGGGAGGTGGGGTGGAGGGCTTTAAAAACTGGATGATCACGTGTGGTGCCGTATGAAAAATACAGGAGGGCCTACAGAGATGTTATTACAGGGTATGAGCCCCAGAAGCAGAAAAATTATGACTACCTATTCCTATCAATTTAGAAATTCATGTTATAAGTAATAGCTGCTGGTAAAAGAAGAGGTTCAGAATATGTCTCCAAACACATATGATAGCAGCCTTTTCAATCTACTCCAAAGATGACTTCTCCACCCACTTTGCCATACATTTAACTGGCCTATTTTGTCTTGTTATTGAGGTTCACATCCGTAAAATGTTTGTTGTAGATCTTGGCAGTGATAGTTCTGATGCACTGAAGTAGCTTCTGTAATTCTTCCATAGCCTTCTTCACCCTTAATTTCATTTATTAGAAAACTAGCTCCATCCATCACTCTCCATTACTGTACTTCTCTCTCAATTGCCTGGTTGAAAATGCTGATAATACACATGATTAACTCTATGATCCTGAGCTTGTGATGTATAGTGAAGATGTTAAAAGTTTGAAGTATTAGCGATCAGAGCTGATGACGAGCTTTCAAAGCATGTTGCTAAGCTGATGTACAAGGTTAATGTAACTGTTTGATCTATTTGATGACCAGTAACGTTAAATATTTGCTGAGTAAACTTCCAAGAATCTAATTGTCTACTACAGATAGCAGATAAAATGAGTGCAAGGAGGCCTAATTCATATTAGTTTAAGAGGATGGCCATGAAAAATGGTCTTGTAGATACTGCACTATTTAACAGCTCTTAGTTTTGGGCTTAATGACAGACACCATTCTAAAAGATTCTGTCCTCCTGCCTAATTAATATTTCTAGACACTTTCTCAGATAGTGTTAATAATAGATTATTACAGCTAAATCTTTGAAAGAAATTGTATTCAAAATTTTGCAGTGGTGACTTTTGGCTTTATATCCCTTTTTATGCAATTCAAGACGAGCATCAAAGGAAATCAGCAGTTTCAGTGTGGTCCAAAGGACCAGATGCTTGTTCAAATGCTTATGTTCTCCTTTGTGATTGAAACGTGCTTTGTGTATGGCTAGAGAAGAGATGACAGTTTTGTTTCCTCTGAAGGAATATGGTACGCGTGCACCAAAATTGCTAGGTGATCCAAACCAACATGAGTTAGTGTGGATGAAGGGATAAATTGTTTCATAATCCCATTGCTGCTCTTAAATAAAACAGTACTGCAAGCATAGTGATGGGAGCAGATGGATTGGTGTTTTCTAATCTCAGGAAATGAATATTATGTTGTAATTAGTGCATCCCTACCTTTCTTAGCAATAAGACAGTAGTTTGTTTTCTACAAGGCAGAGCTGTTCCCTCATAACTTGTATACCTTGGTCTCCTTTTCTTAGCAGCTAATTTGTATTGTGCAAAATTAAGCATGTGGATTAATGTCTAGGTTGTTCATGCACGTAATGATGTGGATTGACTTGTTTATTCCCTGAATTCTCTCTATGGGCTCGTTTTGATATAACATTTTTTTCAGTTACTGATCTGAGCAGTTCAGGAGATGGCTGAACACTCTACAATTTTCCACTTCAGAAATGGCAATGTAGCAGCTGGAGTGAAAATGTTCATATACAGACAATCTTCAGTTTGCGTAAATCAAAAAGGTGACACTGATGTATTACAACTGGGGATCTAGGCCATCAGAGAAATAATGTACAATGAATAAAATTTGATTGAAGTGTGCTATAAGATTCATTTGTGTAAAAGATGTTATTTATGAAAAAAAATACTACAACTACGTAGAGCTGGAAGTATTGATTAGGTAGATTGTTTTCTAAACAGAGTTAGTAGCCAGTCAATGGGAAGTGTAAGTTGTGGGAGTTTTGCTTTTAACATAAAATAAAACTATCTCTGTTGAGATGCTCTTTCTTTCCATTGTTGAATTTTGTGGGGTTTCGTAAGCTGCTTAATTCTACTTCCAAGCTTCATAGACCTGATCTCACTTCCCGTAGCAAAGCCAAGCCCTGCAAGGTGATGAGAGAAGTCCCAGCAGAACTGTTTCTCTTGACAGTTTTATAGGACTGAGTACAGACTGAGAGCTTTGCATGATTTTCCCTTTTTTTCTGCCCTAGTTTTCTTCATTTGCAGAGCAAACCCTTATTTCTGGAATCACTATACTCTTCATTTGCAAGGAACCAAGTGTTTTAGAGCCTGTGCACTGCTGTTGGGAAATGGCAGCCTCCATGACTGAATTTCAGATTTGTTTTTTGTGCTCTTCTTCCAAAGAGTTCATCGATCTCTCTCCGCAGAATATGTGGTGGGACTTCCACTTTCATGTCCCTACTTACTTAGGATGCACCTAGAATGAAGCAGTGGCACTTTTGTTATTTATCTTGAAAACCACTCTTCCTCGGGGAACAATCTCCGTAAAAATTTTTATGCTAGCTGAGTAAACACTAAGAATATGATATTTGGCTAACATAGGTATTTTAGCTGAGAAGAGAAAAAGAAGTGGATTTGAAGTGCCAACAGTAGAGAGATTCTAGGGAAAAGGTAAATATTTATTGTTTTCCACATTTGTGCTACTGGAATAAGCATGCATGATAATGAACATCCATACACTTACTTTAAATCGCACACCTATATGCAGAGACTTTTTCTGCTGTGATTTTTCCCTTATCTTGTACATTTCAGCTTAATGCTCTGTGCTAACTAACCTTTCAAATATGTATGAAGAGAGAAAATATAAATGATTCTCTTCTACCTCATTCTTTTGAAACATGCTGCATCACTTCACTTGACAGTTCAGCTGCCAGGAGAAGCGGTTTTTCCCTGATGAGTGGAAGAAGTTCTCTACTGAGAAGTTGATTCACTTATGGACGGATGGGTTGATTTGAACTAACTTTTCTTCTATTAGCACAGATGCTCAGATTAACCATCACCACCCTTTTCAGAACTTTTCTTCCACATTTTTTTTAAATCATTTAAAATAGCAAATAAGAAGTGCCGTTCTGTTGTCCTGGAATGATTTTTGTGATACAGCTGCTAGAACAGGGACTGCATAGTGTCACAGAACTACATTATGTTTTTACTTCGTTCACAAGCAAAAAGTCATGAGGGAGAACACAGAAAATCACAGTCAGGTTGTGTTTATATCCCTTCTTCTCCTTGGAAATTTGCCCCAATTTGAAAGTTGCAGTTTCTTTGTCAGAGCATCTCTTCAATAATTTTCTTGTTGTGAATGGTATGGATACTCTGCTTTTTCTGGTATTTCCTTGAAACAGCATAATACTTGTTTGGTGATAAATATCTTTTAAGCTTCCATCACAATGCATAATGCACTGATGTTTTTTGAGGTACCGACAGCATATCTAGTACAATTAAGAGGTTCTTTGGGCCTCAGCATTTCATTGTTAATCTTGTCATCTCTCTTCAATTACACTACATCCATTTTATTACTGCTTTATAAACTAGGAGTTTTCTCTCTGTTTAAATAAATGACCCCTCTGAGGAATTTCATTTTTTGCTACAGACTTTCTTAATCACAAACCTTCATCTAATCCTTACTTTCCGTAAGCCAAACCAGTATTTTTTTAATACAAGTTGCCCATATCATATGGTTAACACACATCTACTTAACACATTGGCAAATCTGTAAGAGGGGAACTCAATAGGAGGATGGAGTATTGTAATGTTAACCTGGTAAGTGACTTGTGTGGCAATGCTTTTTTTGGTATGGTTTCATGGAACACTTCAATAATTTTTTTTGAGGAAAACATTGTTGAACAGAGCTAGTGTCTTATTCTTCCAAGGCTGGCTGAGCATTGCTTTTGAATTTATACAGCGAGCTATTAAAATGTTCCTTCTACTTGCTTCAACTATTGAAGTAGCTGACTTTCTTGTAGCTCTATTCTAATGTCTTTTTATCAGAAAGAAGGCATATAAATAGTACAGTAATTTGTATACAGACAGAGGGATTTTCATTCAGTGTTATCCACAATCGTGAGAATATTTTGGGAAGCCTAGAGAGGACCTAAGCGTTTTGAAGAGCAAGATGAGATAAAGATCCCTGTAAGCTCCATGGTGCCGTAGAGAGTTTGAATGCATACTGTGCGTAACAACTTCTATTCCTGCATCTGCTTTCATCCAGAGGACAAGAAGATAATTCTTCAAATACAGGAAGCAAAGATGAGTATAGGCCGTGTTCTGCTCTGCCTTGTACCTCTTGGAGCTGACAACCTCAGTGCAGGACGATATTTTCTGACTGGGCTGTGGTTCTAGCCCACTTGGCCAGGGTAAGAGTCTCCACAGACAAGGCTGAAGGGCATGTCCCTGTTCCTCTTGCGTAGATCGTCACACATGGGATGAGAAGAGGCTCATCCAATAGCCTCAGTCAGGATTGGGATTTTGCTTTACCAAATGTTATAGGCATTCAAGAAAGAAGATTGTCTTGTCCCCAAGCTTGATGACTTGAAACAAATATCTGACATTAGTCCACAACTTAATGCAGACTAAAACAGCCAAAGTGGGTTTCTAAAAAAAAAAACCGCGTTGCTGCTTTTTTTCTCTATTTTCCTCTTCCCTTACTTTCCAGGAGCAACCCCAGAGATGGAGTATATTAAAACTTTCCAAACTTCTTGAAACTAATTAACTCTCAGCTGCTGCTGCTCCTGCAGGTATGGGATGTTAATAATCTTGGACAATATCGATTTCCTATGTACCAAATAAGACTTTGAATAGAAATTGTCGAAACAAAAAGACTGAGGAATTAGAGCAGCATTAACAGGGGGAAGCCTGGTGCAGGTGGGCTGGGGATGCAGCCTGTCTCCTGTAGAACTGAATGCTGGGGAACTGCTGCGGTATCCTGGTGCAGTTTCATTTATTGTTCTGTGATTCTGGTATGAAAGTCCTGAACACTGTATTTCTTAGCAGGAAAGCAGCACTTTTCAGGTGTTTTTTATAAATTATTTTATTTCTTGTTTCTTTGTCCTTTGTAGTGGTTGTGCTAAGAATTAGTGGTGTTGTACCAAGAATCACTGATAGTTTCCCCTTGGTAATATTTTGCTTCATACTTTTAATATCTTGGTATGCTCTGCTACTCAACATCTTGTAGTTTCACTAAATGTGGGACTGCCTTATCCAGAAACACTTTGTACCATCCAGAAGAATTACAGCTGGCATGGTTAAAAGGAAACAGAAATTGTTTGGTTTTTTTTTTTTTAAAACAAAACAAAAAACATCCCAACAGCAACAAACATAAACCATGAAGAATGGGGAGAAAGGTTTTGCCCTTCCCTCCTGTGTTGTGTTATGTAGAAGACTTAAATGTAAAAAAAAAAAAGTTTCCTTTCACTGTATTTGAACAGTATATGAGAAAAGGTCTTGGCTACAATGGGAACTTAAATGTCTGTTATGGATGTCACTAACCAGCTTTCAGACAGAGTTGACATAACTTCCAAAACAAACATGAGTGATTGTTTCTTTTCATGTCACCTTAGAAGTACTGAGGAGTTTGGATATTATACTGCTGATAGCACTGTGGAAAAAACAGAGAAGTGGAACAGAGTAAGACATTAATAAAAAGAAAAAAAAATCCCTGTTTGCAGGTAATCTTTGGTTATTTGTTTTTTTCCAAGTTAAATTTCCTGTTTAAGACCCAGTTTAGCTCAATATTTTCCGTAGTGATTTTTCCCAGACTTTTCAAGTCATAACTGTGAGTCAGAACTATCAGAGTTATGACAAATACCCACTACAATAATTGTGTGTTAGCTGATGTACCTAACAAGGTAGAGAGAGTCTATGGTAACCGTTGAGAATAATGAGGTAACTTTTCTCTTGTTCTTTGAAAGCTTTGATATGGTTATTTATTTTGGTGTACTATCTGTTTCTTACTAGCAGTTCTCATTTGAAATTTATGAAATGTGAATCTGATTTCTAGATCCATGTTCCCCGTTGCTGTTGATGCATGTTTCTCAACTACGTGTGGCAGTAGTGATACGCACCTATGAGGATAAATGGTTGCTCATGAATGTGAGGCTTTCAAAGGTAGAGATGCAGCAACTGCCAAACACCTACTAATGTTCGTGGTGTTGCACCCAGCACTGTAATAAACCAATGCTGGCTTTCTAAACTATCATTTGGTTTGGAGAGTTTTATTGGTTATGATTTTTGGTAACAACGTGGATGATAGTTCTTAAATGCTGTTGTATTTAGTCTCGTTGGTGCTTTTTACAGCCTCCTTCTTCACAGGTCTCTTACTCTTGATATCGGCATGCATTCCTGGTGTTGAACAATTCCAGGTTTCACTAACTCCTCCACTAGGAGAGCTGTGCACATGTTTTGTGATACAGAACATTGAGAAAGACCCTAAAATGAATGTACCCAAGTACGTCTGTAAGAATGCTTAGCAGTACTCTCAGTAAAATAGTGTATGCCAAAGCTACTGCTGGTTTGGCCCATTAACTAACTGCTTCGTATTAGAAGCTTGAGAAGTTTTGCAGAGACTGGGGGGAGAAGGGCAGAAAGAGAAATCTTTACGTACTTGTCGTGTTTGTTGTGCTGCTTCACAAGCGCCTTGTACTAGCACCTGTGAAGGAAGGGGATGCTGGTCTAGTTGTTCTGACGCAGGATGTCTGCTTGGTCTTGCGCCTCCATCATATCTGGTAATCGCATGAGGGTCTCCTGACTCACTGGGATAGTTTTAAATACAAGCCTGAGGGAGACATAATTAATGCAGCCTTTTTGAATAGCTTTTCATTAAGCTTGCTGCTGTTGCAATTTAAGGTTGTTGCTGTTAGGCACAGCTTCTGTTCGATGTGTACTGTAGTGATCTGTTGCTTCAGAGCTGACTTGACTCTGAAGGGCGGAGAAGTTTGTTCCCTCACCCACCCTGTTTTTCTGCATCTCAATGTGGTTTTGTTCTGATGCAAAATGGCATGAGACTTCTTGTGTGGGTGCATTTCTGCTACAGAAGAGGTCTACATCCCCTGTTTTCAAAAGTAACAATTCTGCAGGCTTTTTTACGCTAATATTTTTGCTGTCACAGCTGTGTTTGAAGCCATGGCTATCTGTATCTCACAGTCTTCAAGGAGGTGGGATCTTTATCAGTTGCGAAGTCACATCCATTATGAATTTTGGTTTAGTATTATCTGCTGTAACATAAGTAGAAATTAATCTGTTCTTCCTACTACTGTAATCCTTCCATTTGCTCTGTAATAGCTGCCTTTCAGACTAATACTGATCGACATATTAAGACTGGCAACATTTTCAAGTTTGAATCAGAAGTAATTGACACATGCAGTATGTTGTTTGACACTTTATTTCAGGCAAGCTATTTTAAAAAGCATTTCTGCCTGAGGATGCCATAGAAAAAAAGAAAAAGCTCAGCCTTCGTCACCCATTCTCCTTGCCCATTGTGAACCTATAGTGTTGGTCAATAGGCTATTCTGTACCAGAGAACTTTCAAATTGTTCTGTGTATCACGATCTGAATTACTTAAGCAAAGTCAAGTATCTATAAATCTGTGCAAGGAGTTTCCTTCAGAAAACAAAACCTCTTTCTGCCCTATTGCTGCTGCAATTTCATATGATGTTTGGTAGTAGAAGTCACACTTCTATTTCACTGTTTCGACTTAAAATGTAAGTTCAAATTCCATGTTCAGCAGCAGGAAGTTTTTGCTCTGAGAGGCCTCTTGGCTATCTTCTCACTGAACCCACCGTAGCACTTGTGGGATTGCTGGCATATTCCAGAACATAACCTGCAAGCCCACCGCCCATGCAGGCAGCGTGCCCTCAGCCCGTGCTGGGATCACCTGTACATCCTCCTGTGCTTGTAGCAGTGCCTCGGTCCTCCTGAGAAGCCACCTACCACTGGTCTGTGTGTCTGGGGCGCTGGCTGCCGGGGTGCTGTGGTCCTCCCAGTTCAGAGTGGTCTGTAGAGAGGTGAGGCTGCTTCTGGGTGGGCGTGCAGCTAGTATTTTCCCCGGTGAATACCCTCTCCAGCTCTGAGCAAAGCAGGTGTGATGTACATGGGGACATTGCTTGAGGCTTGCAGACGCTGTAATTTAATGCGGCTTCGATATCTGTGCTTAGGACCTGGGTCAAAGGGACTCTCTTCTTTTGAAAGCAGTTTATCTTGTGTAAACCTACCTTGCAGATGTCCAAGAACTGTTTATTCTCAATGAAGGTCTTGTGAGGAGTGGGGTGAGATGACCTTAAATTCTCCTGTCAGCTGTTCATACCATAGGCATCCAAGCTTCTATCTATACGCTGAACTGTAACTGGTGAATGAGCTATTCAGTCTTTAGTTCTGAAAAACTGGCTTGTGTTTCTTTTAAACCAGCTTAACCTTTCCTCCAGCCTTGCTTTTCGTACCTGTTGGTAAGAGGGGCAGTGTGGCAGCCTCACACAGAGCACCTTTGGCCGGAGGAAGGAAAATGAGTAGCAACAAAGCTCTGTCGTTACTTCCTGCTATACTGAATTTGCCTGCCTCATTCTGCTGTCAGATCATTAAAACTCTGTAGTGAAGCATGTCAGCAGTTGCCTGATCTGTTTGGATCTCTGGGAAATCAAAAATGTGAGCTGATACTTCCAGACTTCTGCAGGATGACATGCAGCTGACTTGTGTTGCAATTCATGTACTGCCAATTGCGTGGCTCTCTGCAGTAGGAGCAGGATCTCTGCAGCGCAAGCAGGTGACGGTGTGAGGAGTGGGAAGGGACGAGATGACTGGAAGTTCGTAATACATGTGTCCAAACAGGCAGCTAAGCATCTGGTGTTTATTAAGCATCTCTTAGGTAAACATATGCCAATGCTGACTGCTTGCAAAATGGGAAGAGGTGCAATTTTAAAAACTCAATAGATAATTGAAGGGTGATCAGACAAGAATTTACCATAAAAAAAATAAGCCCTGAAACCATAGTACTGTACTGTAAATATTTAAAGGCACCGATTGCAACCACAGGTACTAATTCTATGCTTGAAGCAATTGAAATAAACAGAGGAGAATGGTTAATAAGTTTTAGGAAGAAAAGGAAATTGCCTGCCTGCATACCTGAGGCTATAGTTTATCTGAGTTTATTAGAGTTTATCTGAGCAATTCTACACAAGGACCAAACACTTTTGATTGAATGAGAGCGTATTTCTTCAGAAAGAAGATTTATTCTCAACTGACAGACTTTAAAGATAAAAAAATGCATGTGTGCAAGAATATGCAACCTTTGGCTTATATGGAGCTTTGTTTTCCAGCTTATACGCACATCCAGTTTCAAGTATTGTTTCTCGCCTTTCAATCTTTCTCCAGCTTGCTTAGGTTCTTTCTGTAATTCAAGAGACCCAAATTCTTCAAAAGTTGACTTGTAATTCACAAATCCACTGTTCCATCAGATCCATCAGATCTGTCACTGCCAGGTTCAAGCTTTGTTCGTGGTTCAACCTGGCACTCACTTGACTCCAGCACAGTTCCTCTGCATGTCTCCAGAACAGGCTACCTAGATCCTTGTGACTTGCCCCACTGGCAACCCAACAGTTTTACTTCAGAGTAACTTTTCTGCTCCTACTAAGCTACTGTGCTTACAAGTGACAACGATGACCGCATGCTTATTTGGACCCTGTCTGCAGAGTTATTTGTGCCTTTCAAATACTGATTAAAACACTACTATTATGACTTTGTATTTTCTCCATTATTTTTTCAGTGAAGTAGAAGACCACAAAGTTGATTTAAAGTTTTAAATAAAGGGGAATAGTCCTGTTTCTCACCTACTTCTCCGGCTTTTTGTTTTACTGTAAATCACACTTTGTCTGATCACACCACAGCAACAGTAAGAAGAGGAGAAAGATGGAGTCATAGCTGGAGGGAAGTTCTGATTCCTAACAGGAGGCTGGTTTTGACCCATTGTTTAGAGGACTTGAGATGTGGAGACTATTTCAGGATTGGACTAGCATCTTGAGTTCATTGAGCCACTGTGTGTCTTTTAAATGGCAGGCTTTCTTAGGAAGGAGGCTGATGAGACTTCCCCCCCCCCCAGCCCCACAACCTGTAGTCGGTCTGTTGGGTGGCTGCCAGAGAGGTGGAAGTTTCCTCATTCCTCACTGCCCTGCCAGGGTGCTCCCATAATCTCTTTAGTTTTGGTATTCTAAAAGTTTTGCTACTTGCCAGACTTCTTCTGTGTGGGCTGATTCAGGATGCTAAACCAGACTCTTGCAGTTTGTCTCCCTGAAACGATGCCCTGCAGTGCTGGGGCCTGCACACCCACAAAAGCTGTCCGTATTGAGTAAGACTGTTGTATATGCACACAGGCAAACTTAGAAATGTAGCATATAATTTGTCAACGTTTATTTTGTATTAACAAACAATGAAACCCACCCTGTTCTTTTTCAGTTTACGTACCTGCAGAATTAGATCTCTTCAAGGAGCAATAGTCAGGAGTTGGTTGCATTTGTCTTGTCATCAGTGCTCTCTTGGGTTCATTTTTTGCAGTTGCCAATGCTTTGTCTAGTGGGCACACGGAAGCCGGTATGATTCTAGATAGGTCTATCTGGGTTTCTGAAATTTCTCAACAGAGTTTAAAACAAAACCAAGCCACCCTGTGCCTGTTCCCTGCCATATGAATCGGTGTATTTTCTCCCCACACTTTCTTCCCTTTCTCTTGGCTTCTGTATATGGTTTTCAGTTTACAAACTGTCTAGGGTGTGAGTTATCTTTTTTTGTTCAAGTGGTGCTCCTGTTAGATGCATGTTTAACAGTAATCACGTTGTTAATTAACAGTGTGATTTTAAGTGGAGTGATGTTTATTTTATTAATGCCAGGAACCACCCTTCTGAATCTTATCTCACCTGGGTTTCCCAGGCAGGTGTTCAGAGCTCATGAACTCACTTGGACCATTCAGCTTCCAAAGATGGTGGAGGAAAGATTTACACATTTGATTCAGAAACAGAGGAATTTAGCTCTTTACCTCAATTTTTATTGTTCATTGTCATGTTTTCTAGCATTATCTGTAAAACCTCTGCTGGTAGAATTGTGCTAATCCATTAGAAATATGGTTTTAATTTATCTTTTTAAAGCAAAATATCTACTTGCCCTTCTAGAAGAAGCCTTGTTGAAAGTGTGAATCAGCTGCGGTACAGTTGGAAAATTTGGAAAGTAAATGCAAAGATGTCAATATTAATCGATTCCAGAGGACCTTGTTTTTGGGTGAGCCCCATGATTTCTGGGAGCCAGACGGCGGGGCAGGGGGGGTGGGGGGTAGATGTGCTGGGCCAGGGGTGCAGCAGCAGTGGCAGCCTTGCCTCCTCCCACCCGCAGCATCTGCAGGAGCCCCAGGAGCCGTGCCTGAGTTGCTGCTGCCCAGCCCTCGCAAAGGAAGGAGGTCTAACGAGGTTCAAAAGCGAATGATTGATCAATCCCCCCCACCTCCCCCGTCCCAAATGTCTTAATAAATTTGAGAATACAAATGCAAGCAGACAGGCACTGAATAAGGTAATGCAATATGAATATTGCTTTAAAGACAGGTGTAAGCAGCACAGCCTTACAAACTTAATAGAATCGTAATGTTAAAATTCTTGCGAGCTGTTGAGAAATCGTAAAAGTAGGCCGGCTTGTTATGGAGGAGTCTGCCCTAAGTCCCTGGTGGTAAATTTCAAGATGGGAATTTTTGTAAGTGTACAAGCTAAATGCTTGGAAGAGGTAGTTTCAGGACAGAGGCCTTTTTTTCTGGTTGATTTGGTAATAAGTGACACTATTGCAAACAGGGTATCTGTCGTCATCATAAAATCTTTGGCACAGTAGAATATCGGTCCAGGACTGGAGTTTCCAGATGCTGTCTGTTCGTTTACGTTGTTCCAAAGCTATTGATAACATTCTTACTTTGCAACAGTTGAACAAATGTGTATTTTTACTTGTGTGAGAGGTATTTGCTCTTCTAGAATATTTTTTGCTAACATCGGTGTATTGCTGAACAAAATCTTGTGCTAGAAAATGGATGGAATGTTTTCGTAGTCCTTTGTTTGTCATGTTTATGCTTCATAGCTTTCACTATGCTAAGAGGTATCTGACATTGTTACATTTTCAATTTTTAAAAAAACATAGAGTTGCAGTGTATTGTTTCACCACTGAATGTCTCTGAAAACCATGAAAAGTTCCAGGAGCAGCAAGTACGTCACTAATAAAGTGCAGGAAAACCACGTAACTATTGAATTCCATGATTGTCACTGCTGACAGTCACTCAGCAAATTATCCCAAATTATGCTTCCTGTGATTTAGTGTGTTCTGATAATTGTCCCTTTTCTTTAAGTTCCTCTGCTGCTTCCTACTTCACGTATTCAGAGTAAGAGCCTGTAATGAACTCCTGCACTGCATATCCTGCTGGCCATCTGGTTATCCCTGGGTTATCCTGCACAGAGCTGGCAATTTGTACTCAAAAGAGAGTGTCCAGAATGCAGCCAAGCTTCGCCGAAAGACTTCGGGGGACAGAGACATTACTCGCATCTCTACTAGACACAGGAACAGACTGCTAACTCTTGCTTAAATATTTTTTTGCCTTACTGGAAGTGTGAAAGTGGTGGGCTCTGCCTTCTGCCGTTGCTTCTTGATGTATCCTCCTCCACAGCTCAGGTGAAATGATGTTGAAGGTTCTTATATTTCCTATAGTCATGACACCTCCTGAAAGAGCTCATTATATTGTGTTTATCAAAAAAGGAAAGAATATGTCTCTTAAGATGTTCTCTAGCTGTTGTTTCATACTTTCTGCAATTTCTCTGACTTTTCCACATTATTCTAGAAATGTGGACACCAGACCTGGATCAGCCCCTTTTGCAGAGGTAAAATTCTCACTGCAGAGCAGCAGCAGGAGTGACAATACAGGTTTCCAAATTTCCTTCTCTTTCTGAGTCTCACCATCTTTTATATGCAGCAGTGACTATTCTTCATGTAATCTGTTGTCCGTAGTACCCTCTATCCACTTGATTTTGTGCTGCTCCTTCTCTAAATTTATTTCTAAGCTTTTCTACAGAAGACCCAGAGCTTCTTGTTTCCTGAGATGTATTTGTAGTAACCTGAGTCTATTTTTTTTGATCTAGCAATTAAGAACCTTGAAAGGTTTTTCATTAACACTTAATTCTAAACTGATCAGCTCACAGCTTTTATTTAAATACTTAATCAAGTGTAATCTGTGCGTTTCAAGTGTGAAAGCCCTTCATCATGGACAGATGATGTCCAGTAGGGCACAGTAGGGAGACAGGGATCAGGTCTTTAGTTTGGAGAGTCATACCCATTTTACATATCGATCTGGGCTGTTTGTCTTAAGGCTTCAGCTTACTTATGAGCACGTGCATATCTGCTTCGGAAGGGTATTGAGATGTTTTAGACAATGGTTTTATAGGTCTTTGAAATCCTATGAGAATGGCTCCTGTATATGTTTATTTCTGACAATAACAGATCAGAAATAATTATTTTCCTTTATTTGAACTTTGGATGTTATTGAGCTGTTCTGTGTGGATTTTTTGGTTACTTGAAGAACGAATGATGAAGTAATGAATAAAAAAGGAAAAAAAACTCCCAACAAAAAAAAAAACTTACATAGAATTCTTAAATGTTGCTAAAAGGCCTGACCCACTGTGCTTGAAACACAGTTGACATTTGTTGAATTTTAGAATAACAATTTCTAGTGGGGTTTGTTATCAAATTTCCAACTCGTGTGTTGGAGGGTGGGTGAGGGAATACCTCTGTTTTGGTTGGTTTCAGTGAATAATGTTGACTCCTCAAAACCACAGCTGTTCACGCAAATGTTTTATCAAGAAAACGTTCCTGAGGTCAAGGTAAGGAACTGTTTCTGGGGGATGTGCATGATACAGCAGGTGCATATGGTGACACCCAAACCAGGGGCCCTGGCAGCAGAGGGGCAAAGCCTGTATGTGTGCTTGCAGTGGTCTCCTGTCCCCTTGAATCAGGGCTGAGCCAGGAGGGACGAGGGGGTATTGCAGGGGGCAGAGCCAGTGGGTGGTTGGGGAACTTGTTTAATTAAAGCTCTGTTGGATGGGAGCTGCCGGGAAAAGGATGTAGCAATAGAAGATACGCGTCTGTAAAATGGACTACTTCTGTCCCCTGTGCTCAGAACAGGCTTGCCAATTGCCCCTACAGTTTGGCAAAGTATTACACGTATCATGGTTTTCAGAGTTGTCTAACAAATTTTAGAGGGAGAGTTTACGATGCCTAGTAATCTATCACTTCTATGTGAAGACTGTCTTGGGCTGCTGCTGATAGATGTTGCTGAGCAGCAGTGTCTGTACTACGTCCGTTTGTAATGGTTTCTTGACACAGCAGTGTGTCTGACCATAGTTCACAGCAAAGTAACTGCAGTTTATATCCTACCCTGTTTTTCTTTGTGTGTGGTTCTTTGTATAAAAGATTTGAATTCTTGGTTTCAAGAGTTGACAATAAGTGCTAATGTTGCTAGCAAAACATTCATCCTTAAATAAAGTTTTTCTTTTTTAATAAATCACAACTGAATTTGACCCTAGTCCACGGGTAGCAGTGGAGCTTTTTCATGGCTGTGTAAGTGGAAAATATGTGGAAGTGAGCCTGTGTGTAAGTGCATAGGAGGGTGCTTGGACAGGTACAACTGCTGGGTAGGACTTTCTGTCATTGCAGTTCATTTAAGGCTTTCATTTCTCTAATCCATCTAGGTTGCAAACGGTTTAAAATATAAATCGAGGAATAGCTACCACACCATGATGGTTCTTGACAACTGTTCACAGTGCTTGATATACAGAATTTGGCCTAGGAAGTGAGTGTTTATTTATCATCAAATAAAAGGATAATATTTCGCTAAAAGTTAATGTTTTTGTATTTGCCCTTCACGTTAACAACAAGATGACAACTTTCTTGCTCCCTCCTCTGCAACAAAATCTATAGTAGGTGTTTCCTGGGGAAAGAACATGTTCCAGGGAAGCAAATGTCATGTTGCAATCATTAAAATGAAATAAATTGACCTACCAAACTGTTGTTCGTAGTGTGGCAATGCCCAGAGGCTNACAACTTTCTTGCTCCCGCCTCTGCAACAAAATCTACAGTAGGTGTTTCCTGGGGAAAGAACATGTTCCAGGGAAGCAAATGTCACGTTGCAATCATTAAAATGAAATAAATTGACCTACCAAACTGTTGTTCGTAGTGTGGCAATGCCCAGAGGCTTCAGTCAGAGCTGTGGAGGCACTGTGCTAGGCACCAAACAAAAGTGGAGAAAGACGGCTGTGGGAGGAAGAGTCTTGAGCTGCGGGAGTTGACAAGCAACCTTGCACCTGTGTTAATTACAGTAGAGAGATTTCTCTGAACAGACTTAAGTTGTGTAAGGAACTAGGAGCATTGGCCTCCAGCAGACAACAGGTTAGAGTTCCCACAGAGCTATGAGACAACTGTCCGCTTTGAAGGATGATAATGATTTGATACCATACTGGAGCGATTTACAAAGTATGCTTATTCCCTACTGAGAGATCGGGTAATCTACCAGAGAAACAGGAAGGTGGTATTTACAGTCAAAGATCTGCAGGAATTGGAGATTGAACGGGAGATAAAACCTTTGCCCTGCTCTGGGTTAAGTCTTCCAAATGTGTAATCCCCACATGTAAGACAGGTAAGGGAAGAGGACAGAGAGCTATTGCTGGCCTAGCGCAGTGTTTTGTTTTGTTTGTTTTGGTTTTGTTTTGGTGGTGGTTGCTTTTAAGAAGGAAAAAGGAAAACAGCAAAAAAAAAAAAAGGGCAGCCTGATCTCATTTGTCCCAAGACTGGATCAGAATCTGTGTGCTCAAGTGCTATACAGGCCTTTTGAAGTTGTCATTGGCAAACACAGCTTGGTGTTTTATTGATGAAGTGTTTCTGTGCACTCCCTGTTAGTAAAGAGCATGTGTTTTTTAAAATCTGTCCCCAGAAGTAATGGGCTCTCCCACTGCAGGGCATCGCAGCCTTTACAAAACCACTCCATCAGGTCTGAAAGAGGCAAAATTTCTCACTGGAAAATTTGAAAGAAAAATGATAAAGCAAAGAATGAAGGAACCAATTCAAACTTTCTACACTTTTTAAAAAGAAGCCTTTTTAAATGAAAGAAAATGCTAACGAGCTGCTAAGTTCTGTGTGGCTCTCGCTGGCATCTCAGAACTCAGGAAGGTGTATATGCAGGGGGCACTTCCCTGCCTGCCCCGTTTCAGCAGAACCTGAACGCAGAGAGGCTGCTTCTGCTACCTGTTGCTGCTGAGCTGGCAGAAGTTTCAGCAGTTAGGTAATTTCTTTCTTTCGCATGATTTCTACGACAGCTGCTATTTATCTACCCCACTCATTACGCAGGAGACTTTGGATAGAATATGCTGTTTAAAACCATTGCCAAAATAAGAATTGTACAGAGTATTTAGTACTTGGTGTTGCATGAGTAATAGCACTGAACTAGATGTGTAAAGCAGTGTTCCCAGTAGCTCTTCTGATCCATTAAAAATTATTTACAAGTCTCTAATAAAGACACATTTGCATGCATTTTTAATTTGGTGATTTACGGGAGCAAGTCCTAGCTCTGACACAAGTTGAGATTGTAATAAGCTTAATTTTGATGCTGCCGTTTTCACAGTCCTTGCATAAGCAGCTCAGTGGCAAAAATCATGTACCTGAGCTTGCCAAGAGATACATTTTTTGTAGCTTTCAGGAAGGTACTTTAGATGTGGGAAAAAAAAAAAGACACCTTATTCACTGTAAAGTTTGTAGCTTTACCTGTGATACTCTTCAGATTTATCAAAAGAATAAAGAAGCCTTAATAGCTTCAGTTAAAATTAAATATTTTGCTTGTTGTGTTGAAGCATTTTCCTCTTCCCCTCCAAACATTTCCAAAAATATTTTGTATTTGGAAAGTATAGAAAATTACTTCATAAAATGGTGGTGATAATCATGGGATTACGTCATACACGTTTGTATTATTTTAGATGCTCCCATCTCCTGTTATTTAGGCAGTTATACCCCCTTTTGAGATAAAGGTGGGATGCCACCTTAGTTTTGCAGACCAGTAAGGCACAGGCAAATGGTGGCTCCTCAGTGTTGCCCCGGGAGTTGGTGACTGGGAGGGAGTTGAATCCAGGGTTCTCGAAGCCTCAGCTAATGCCTTTCCTCCTGCTGTGGTAGGGAGAGGGAGTCCTCAGCAAATGTAATATATCCTGCCAGGACTGGAGAGACAGGGTAGAGTTGTTCTATTTATATGAAGTTTAGAGGGGTATAGAACGTCAGGGTTAAGTCCTCCTCTGGCGCTGGGCTGTTCATAAAAATCTTTCAGAGTCCTGGCTCTTGGTGGTGTTTCTGTTGCTGAGCAGAGCTGGGCCTTTTCCAGGCATATTGGGGGCAGTTGGGTGGTATTTGTGTAGCCTCTTTTCCCTCATGCTTTCCTTAAGAATGTTTGAGATAAATCTACTGTTGCTGAACAAAGAGTGAGGATTTGGAAGAGTTTGGAGCCTGTCAACGTGTAGAATTCCTGTCACTTCTACTTCAGGCATGGTTTTGTCTGAGCAGCACAAAAAGCTTTGCAGATACTCAAACACATGGAAAAACTCAGAAATTTGGTACTTGGCACCGGTACAGAGAGCTATATTGGTTCAGAGATCTTAATCTTTGTCTTAAGAAAATGTTAGGTTTTGCTTTCATTCACACTAGTGTAAATCATCACCCCACTGAAAGCTGTTGATTTATTCCAGACATAGCTTGCGTGACTGAGAGCAGAAGTTGCTTCATTAGTTTTGTCTGAGTGAGGACTGGAATACCCAGGTAACTGAGTGACTGTACTTGGAGTAGTGAATTACTTCCCGTATCGTATTCTCCTTCTAGCAGAAATTTTTGTAAAAGGGTTTTGTGTTGTGTCGCTTGGTTTTTTTTTAAAGATCTATAAGGATTTGTAGTCAGCCTTGCCTGCCTGTAGCCAGCCTCCCTGTATGAGCTGTGTGCCATTGCCTGTGGCTTGTGCTGTGGAACTGACGCCCAAGCGGATGATTCGGATGTCTGGGCTTTGGCCCAGTTCCCTTTTTGTTCTGGCTGTCACTTTTCCCCTTTCCTTATGCCAAGGATACCCTCTGCATTGGGTATTGCCTCTTGTGTCTTTAGGAAGGGTCACCCTGAGGCACCTCCTTGCAAGCTGTTGCCACGCGTGGCGCGTGCCAAGTATGGGAACAAACTGCAGGGAGACTTGGGTGCAAGGAACCAAGCAAGCCTGCAGCTGCTCTGCCCCTTCCTTTCCGTCTGATCACTTACAAGTTCATCAAATCAGAGCCTGACTGGTTTTGTGCATTGATTTCGGATTTATCTCTGTGTGTATAAATACAGGCAGTTACTTACTGAGGGAAGTGGATTTTTGCAGCATGTTCCTATTGCCGTTTTACGGTAGCTCTGCTTGGCACTTTGCTGGCCCTTGTCACCCAAGAATTTTTGAATGGTTTATGTGTATAAATATATGTAAGCATCAGTGTACTCCTGTGATACTTGGAGGCCAGAGTGAGAAATGCAGTTACACTGCACTACTATCTGTCTGTCTAGGTTTGGAAAATTGTGCTGTTTTCACCTTCCAAAAGGTAGCACTGCTAGGAAGAGCAGAGGTAGCTTGACCGATATCATACACTGAATCACAGGAAAAGAACAAAGATATTGGTTGGCTTTTTTTAGTTTTTTTTTCTTTTAGTAGCGGCTGGATGACTAGGAGCATTCATTCCCCTGTTTAGGACTGAACTGAGCGGCTTAGGTGCACGGGGAAGGCGGTCAGCATTTCATAGCTAGCTGTCCTTTTGCTGATCCAGTCCTCAAGAAGTATATCATCGTGCCCTCCTTGAGCAGAGAACTATGCCTGGTGAGAAAAGAAGGTGCTTTGCAGGGTGAAGATACCTGTTGTAACTGGTTAGAAACAATTCAGGAGGAAGATGCAGAGAATACGTCCCCTTTCACCCGCTTCTCAGGTGCGAAGTTTTGTAGTGTCGTAGGGTTTTAAATGTGCTTGTCAAGGAAATATCAAAAGATCTCACGATATTGTGGTTAAATAGTGCGTATGAATTGAAACAATTTTACCATTGGATGAAATTTGGATATATAGCCGGCTGTGCAACACAGGGACCAGTCTAACAATCTCTTTGCAGGAACTATGGGATGTTTCCATTTCAGTGGATTTAGTTAGGTTATCGGGTTATCACAGGTTCTTCCAGAGCATCTGTTACAATAGTATATTCTGCTAATTGCTACTAAAACTTGGTCTTAAAAAATCAAAAAGCTTTGAAGAATCACAGGCAAACTGCTTGTGCTGGAAAACTTCCAGGGTGATCAGTCCTGTGTTCACGATCGCACGTACGTTTCAGGAACAGGTGAGTGTGCTCTCTTCAGACTTACTGTAGATTCATGAGGACTAGAGGGGAAATAACACCTACACACAAAATCCTTTTCTATGTTTTATTCTACCTAATGAAACGTCTTTACCCAAGAAAGTAATATGCTTTTTCTTTCATTGATTATGCCCATTAAATATAATGTAGTCTGAGAGATACTGAACTTAGTAGGAAAATAATCCACTCTAAACACCATTTCTGTTTTCCTATATGGAACTTTAGCTATGGCCTGATGTCTCAGCTTACTTGTAAGTCTATTACTGATACACTAACCTTTTGAATGATATAAAGTTATTCAGTGCTTTATTATTAAAAGTATTGATGCATTAACCAGATGTTTATAGTCATTATTCTAGGCAGTGATTTTCCTCCTAGTTCTATAACAATCTGATTATTTTTTCCAAGCTTTTATTAGTCCTTAGTTAAAACACTTTAATAACTAATTATAGACATAATATTTGTGTGACTTAGTGTGCAGCACGTGTCAGGCTCCTTTCTAGCACATGAGGAAGGAAGGAGGTGCACCTCAGGTTTTTCAGGGAAGGAAAATGCAAATGAAATTAAGCTAAGCAAACTTGAAAGCAAACACTGAAGACAGTTCTGTAACAGTGATGCCTATAAACTTATGTGGTTATCTCCCAATAAAAGTGCTGTAGGTCCTGCTATTTGTTTCTTCTCAAAAGAAGCAACAGGAAAGGCAGATCTTCGCTCTAGGAAACAAACTGCAGTTTAACTACGTGGTTTCTTACATTCATTGTTTTCTTTTAAGTCCTGATAGTGTACTTGGTGCAGCATGAATTTGACGGCAGAAAGAGAAGATAGGATTTAGAAAAACTTTTATTTCTTTCCAAGCCGTGAAAGGTTTCATTTGCTTCAGGAGAATAACTTGTTTCCTTCAGTATACTTTTATTTATATCTTTGATGCGTTTGTTCCTCTTGCCTTTGAGGTGTTTTTACAAGATATAATGTATAATAATCACAGAGTGCCAGGGCTAGATGCTGCAACAGGCTGAATGTGGATAGTGATAAGGAGAAAGCAGTCTGGATGGCATAGCTGCTGTCTTGCTCTTTAGCCTGGTGTGCGCACACCGTGGAGTGCTAATGGGGAAGGACGTCTCCCTGCACCCAGTAAATCCTTATCTGCAATTCTGTTGGGATGGAGGGGTTGGTGTCGTGTTTCTCACTTTCCATAATAAGCCTAGTAAAATTGTAGCTTGAACTAGAGCTCTGTTTGGTTGGGGAAGGACATCCTAAACAATTCCTATTTGCCAGGACAAGGAGTAGAACACCATTTTCAAGTAAAAGAGGAGCACTTGTGAAAGAATAACTTCAATTTCTGAAAGTTTAAGCTCTTTTCCATCTGTGTGCTCTTCTAAGGGCTGATAAAGGAGCCCTTACATGACAAGACTGAGTGAATATACTTACATCACCTTTCTGGTATGCAGGACAGAAAACGAGGTGGCTACAGTCAGTTGAAAAATCAGCGCTGAGGAGTGCGCAAGTCACTTGTGATTGCCATGAGTGAGAGTTAGGTAGCTAACTGAAGTGCTTTTCAGGAAAAAATGTTTGAAATACAATGCTTTTTGCTGTAAAGAGAAGAAGGAATACAGCTGTCTTTAAAGACTTATTTTTTTATTCTTACGTCTCTTAGCATATCTTGGAGGAGTTCAGTTACAGATCGTAACATATGTAGTTGTCGTATTGAAAGATACCTATGGGAAAATACTGGGATTTTAAATTTTATACTGTTCTTCTGATTATGGCTGTTTACCAATATACCATACTGTAAGTGAATAATTGAAAAGTACGGATATAAATATATCTTGTGGGTTTAAGTGAGGACTCTTGCAAAATTCTGACTCTGTTTTAATTGAAGTGATTGTACAAGCTGAAATGTAACTTTAGTGTGTCTTATATTGGGAAAACATTCTCAACTGTTTCTCAGCTTGGATAGCTGAAGGAAGGCAAGTTTTTCAAAGTCCTGAATAAACATCTGTCCTAAGTATGCAAGTATTTGATGAAGCAAAGCCACATAAGATGTGGATAACAGTGCCTCATTAGCTGGCATTTGTTTCGGTTCAGGTTTCTCATTGCAGTCTGCTTCAGTTCACAAATTAGTATGCCACTAGCCTTTTACTGCATTGATTTCAATGTTTTCAGGGAGCAACAGCTGAATGATAAGGGGGTCTCAGACCAGATGGCAAGAAACTTGGAGCCTGATTCTGATCTTGCTTACATGAGGAGAAACAAGAAATAGTGGTGTTTTCATGAGCAAAACTTAATGTAGAATAAAGTTATTTCAGAGGGATCAGAATGAAACCCGTAGTGTTTTTCCCTACTCCCCAGAAAGTCTTACAGAGCAAGACTTTCAGATGTATTCAATTTGAATGATATTCAAACGTACCTTAAACTTCTGAGCAATCTCAACCTTTGAATGCTTCAGTTAATGTTCTGAGCCAAATCTTACCCTGGTGCAACTCCATTGAAGTTGGTATAATTACACTCAGGATTAATTTGGTTCCTAAATTTTAATTTGTTTTAATCTTTCTAGTGCAATATAACACAAATTCTCATGAATCTGATATGTCAAATGTATTTTTATTTTCTTTTAAAATGAACCTGAGTTGAAATATAATCTGGATTTTTAAGTGTATTGGTTTTGTCTAGTCTTCTCCTTTTGATTCTGTTCTATAGTGGTATTTGTCCTAATGATAATTATGCTTTATGCGATTTTCTTTTTTTTTCTGAAGGCACAAAGAGCTTGAAAAGCCATAGTTAAGTTATGCAGCATCCTCAGCAATCAGGCAAGTGTTTTGAGTGATCAGTATATCTGGTCAAAAGAAAAACGAATTTTTTTCTGGATTTTAAGATCTAGGAACTGTAATAGTTATCTCAAAGTTTGGTAGCTGCTAATCCAGATGCAAATTAAGAGGATCCTCAATTAAAGATATGCAGTAAAAATACTTGGTGGATTATTTTTGTAACAGTTCATTTTGTTCCTTTTAGTTGTGTAAATTGGTGAGAGATTAACCAGTTAATTGTGTTTCCATGATCTTGAGGTTGATTCCTGTGAAGGGGACAGCAGCTGTGGTGAGGGAAGCTTATACACTTTCTCAGTGTTGTGTCAGGTGCCCAACCACAGGGACAGGCAGAACTTCTGTACCTCACCTGAGTTACAGCCAGCGCAGCGTATCTGGATAACGTCAACTTTTTGTGAATGCTCAGTAAATCCCTCATGTCAGGAAGAAGGTGGTTGTTGGCTGGTTGTTGAGAAGACTATGGGGAAGAAAAATGCAGATGAGTGTACATCCCACTGAGTAACTTCCCCACTGAACCCTTCGTTCTCTTGGCAGGCTTATGTTGACCTGACCTTACTTACCCTATATATTTTTCTCTTTTTCATTTTACTTTTAGTAGGTAAAATGAACTGTCTGGCCAATAACCTTACTGTTTAAGCGTGACTTGGAAGATCACGGGTTTGTTATATTGACACTGAGTCAGCAGTTGTCTTGCTGTACACAAGTCAGAATGACTGAGGCTTTGGCAGGCAGCCGAAAGCCATTTGTAGCATATTTCTTCACAGAACTGTGCTGTAGTAAGGAAGAGCTGGTAGACTTTAATTGCTAGACTCACAGTTTGTGAAGTAACTCTTCAGTATCTTTTAACTTTTTGGCTTTCATAG
>VZSC01003840.1:35363-59997 GCA_013398225.1 Steatornis caripensis
CCTCACTGTGCACTCATAGACACTAATTAGACACTCACTAGACACTAATTAAAAAGAACATAATAAATGTATGTATTGCAGAATTTTAAGTTATTATTTGAAAAAAACATTAGATGAATGGGCAAAGCTTTGAGCTGTTGAAGGGATCAGACAAGTAGTTTCTGAATTAATATTGTGGCGATCAGATTCAGCAAAGTCATGACCACCCAGATAACTCATAAAACTTCATGGACTCTGAGTCAGGGAAACATCCTTATATTATTGTGTTTACAGAGCTTCAGTAAAGACAAGATGTAGATAATCTGTAAATATCAAATCCATTTTGTTTGAATCCTATTACTTTCATGTGTTTATTTTTTTCAGAAGCAGGATGCAAATATTAATTTTCTTGAGGAGGAGATAAGTGAAAGTGAAAACAGGTTCCAGCCAGGTAGATCAGTCTTGGGGTGGGAACATGCTGTGCAGAATTGCCCACACAGTGCTGCCAACGTATATGAGTCATGAGTACCAATGCCACTTCCATTTTTAAATTCCTTAGGAGCAGAGGCAGCTATACATGCCATTGAGTGGCAATTTTTTTTTTTAAGAAGGTTTGGGTTGAAAATGTTGAACTCCGCAGAACTGATTAAATCAACACAAGGTGTCCAGAGTAATTCCACTTTGATAAATTGCTGAAGTGGTTACCAAATGCAACTCCTGTCCTCTGGGGAAGTTCCAAAGCTTTGATAATTGCTTTTATCCTCAGAACATTCGAGCCATCAGAAACGTTCATGTAAGACATAAAAAATGAAACATTATGCTTTAGGAGGATATCGTTATTTTGAAGTACAAACTTCTTGAAACAAAATGTTTGATTCTTATTTTCCTAAGGGAAAATTCCAAAATATTAAGGGCAAATTGAATCAGATTGACATTCTGAAAATTTCCAGGCCAAAATGTTTCTTGGTTCCAGTTATTTCATCTATAAAGCATAAGCTGGTCATAGACTGAAAGACTACGGTACCTTGAACTATATGTGGAGCGTGCCATATAAGCTCTGAATAACCAGGTAATGTAACAGACTTTAACAGTTTGAAAGCACCGTATATAGTGTGTGTATATATTGAACTCATGCACATGCTTCATATACATATGTGCATATATATTTGGTAAATTAATTTATATCACCACACACCAAGTATTTATTGAGAAAACAAAGGTTCTGAAGGAATAGGAGTTCCAGACTCATCTTCCAGTATCTTATAGGAAGAATGGTCTTCCTAGCCTACGTAATCCAAGTTGTGAAATATCCACTGTAGACAAGATGTTTGTGCCTGAGGTAATTTATCAGGCACTCTGTTGGGATGTTTGTTGTTTTTATTGTTTTCATTTTAAAGGATATTTTTCTTACTCTTTATTCCATGCTAAACAAGCATTTAAGGAGTGTTACTTGTTCATACGTATATATATACACACACACACACATATATAAGTGGGTGCATATATGTATATATGTATGTACATTTTTATAGTTGTAGCTACATCCAGGACAGTCTCAAAATTTATCACTTCTCAACAGAGGAAGTTTCTGGTGTCCAGATGGGAGCACCTACCCTGGCAGAGCACATACACACAATGTCACATATTTAAGTCCTATGAATGTAGTTCAGGTTGAGAGCTTGAAATTGTCACTCATGCCCTATATGAATGTCTTAACCTTGAGGCAATTTTTGGGGTGTTAGGATTTCAGTCTCTCTTGTGAAAACAGTTCTGCTTTATGTAAGTAATTAAAATACTAATTGAATCTGGATCTTTCACAACTTGAGATGAGTCCCATAACCAGTGGGCTTAGAAAAACACCCTTGTTAGCCCTGTGAATGTGTAATTAGTTATGCAAGATGAGGTTACTCCAGTAGAATAATTGAGAGCAGCTCACCTGAGAATAGCAGAGAGGCTGCTAATTAGTGCACTCACCTAGGCTTTAGGAGATCCACTCATTCCTTGCATGACTTAGCCTGAGCTGGGATTTGAATTATGGCATCTCAGATATCCAGTGAGGCTGTGACTGGTTAGATTGTGGATTGTTTCAGAGAAAGCTTGTCTTTCTCTGAATTTTTAGGTGGTTTGGGGTTTCTCTGGATGAAGAACAAGAGAAAAAGAAATCCTTACAATTTTTTGTAGCAGACAAGTTTCCTCTCATATAGCTCTCTTAACTACACAAGAAATTAAAGAACTTAGAAAAAAAGAAAGGGAAACAAAAACATATTTACCAGTAAATTAATGGCTCCTGAAATCATTAGTTTGTTAATATTATGATTTATGATAATACATAATAAGTCACTTGTGTGGCTGATAGGAAAAGTAGACAATGGGAAACATGATGTTTACATTGGCCTGTATTTGTGTCTTGATTTCTCCAAGTGTTTATACATTTTGTCTTACTCCTGACATCAGTTATGGAAAAGCCTTAGCACTGTGTTTATAATAGATTCTGCATACTTAACAGCAACTGCTTTGGGAAAACAAAACTTGAATATCTATGAAATGTTGCAACCTACCTTCCTTTAATAGGATATGATAAGCTTCCTCCTTGCACAGTACGTGGCATCTGCCTGCATGCCTGCTGGCACTCTCCACAGACAGGTCCCAGACACTTCTGATACGGGCTGTTCCCTTCCAGATGTTCTGTGCCCACCAGGGCGGATCGGTGAAGAATATTGGCGAGACATTGTGGGGTAGCTTGTGCTGCCCAAATTCTTGACTGTATTTGTTCCTTGGAATGAATGGAGAACTCCTTTCCAAAATAGACTGGGACTGTGTACAGCATGCTCAGTAACAACCTAAGCTCCAAAATATATTAACCTCTTGCAGTACTGTGAGCAGAACACAGCTTCACACAAAATCTTTTTGTCCTCTTTAAAGGCACGCTATTTGTGTATGACCGAATAATCTGTGTCATGCCTTAGAAACTAAGAGGGTAAGCGCTCCTGCAGTAATTGCTGGCTTTGGCGTTTAGTAGGTTGTATAACCCTACTCATGTGAAATTGTGCTTTAGCAGTCCAATGCTTACTTTAAATTGCTGCATCTGTTTATAAAGTTGGTCTGTCCCGTTACCTGCTTTGGTTGTCCGAGTAGTTTTCCTCCATAATTTGTATGAGGGAATAGGCATATGGAGGCCAAGTTAAGTTTCTTTCATAAGGCATTGTGTATTGATTCTGCAAATCAAAATGGTTACTGTCTTTAACTGCAAACTCTCTCAGCTCCGGAGCCTCCTGGTTTTTTAATGAAATTCCATTGTGTTGCCTGGTGCCAGTGAATCATCCCTAAAATAGGCTCTGTTTCTCTCACCTAAGCAACCCTGTGATGCTGTGCCAGACTTGACTGGAGCAGCCCTCTGACTACAATAGAGAAACAGGAGATGGCTCCTTCTGCGGCAGCCCCTTTTTATTCTTTTTGGCAGTTTTTCTTTTTGGCGTTCAGAGACAGACGTTACTGAAGAAGCCTTCTTTGGCTTAACTGCTCTATCTGATGTTCCGTAATGGGAAGCACTAAAGTGAAGCTTAGATCCACTACTGTGGGTAGATTGATATTCAGTGGTAAGGTAAAATATTCTCTTATTTTTTGTTCTAACTCTGAGTTGTCTCATGCCTGTTGTGTCGACATTCTCATTTGAGATGTTTTGAAGTTTTGAGTGGGGAGTTGTTTCTACTCCTGCACCTTTGGGCCAGGCAGGGGACCGAACAGTTTCTCTAGCATCATGGCCCGTAACTTTCTCTTTATGTCAATTAACTGGAGATGCACCTCTCATTCCGTGTTACTATTCTAGCTCTCATTTTTGCTTTCCTTCAGTCTTCAGATTATCACTTGATACTAGAGTCATAACAGCGGCATTCTTAAAGCATGTGCTAATGACATCTGTCACGTCTTCCTTGTTAGGCTTTAATATTTTATGTTTGCGCGCTCAGCCTACAATATCCGAAGCTGTATTTCTGTTGAAGGGATTGCGGAGATCTCCCCTGAGGTCTTTTAAATGAGTTGATGCCTTTTATCGAATGCCATTGCGGAGTTCTGTGACTGCTCCCGGCAAGGAGAACAGACCTAATAATGCGACTGAAAATTTGTATTTAATATCAATTTTGATTCATGCTTCTGTTTTATCCCCCTCCCCAAACTTTTACGAGTTTGTGAAAGCCAGTTCCTACCTTGTTTTTTTGTTGCTTGAATTCTAGGGCAGTTTACTCATCGGTATATATTCTGCTTTCTAAAAAGATAAAATGATGTAAATTTAATGATATTCCTGTGTCTGCTGTGGGGTTTGTTTGGAATGATTGACAGCCATGGTTTTTTACCTTCCCTGTCAATAAAGTGACCAATATGTTTTGCTGTGTCCGTTAATAACTAGTCCGTTTCTTCTACTTGGGAAATGAAATGAAAATCACCCAAATGTACCATTTCTTGAGAAAATTCTCAGCTCATCACTGCCCCTAATTTTGTTGCACCCCAATCATGACGAGTATTTAAGAATAACAGGAATATTATACATTCTGGTCTTATTCCAGTTATCATTACACACAACTGGACTTTCTGACAGCACAATTGCTATCAAAGCTTTTTGGAAATCTCAACTATTTTTTGTGAATGGGACTTGTCACTTCACATTAGCTCTATAAAATGAGAACAGCCACTTGGTTTAAAATCTGCTTGGTGTTTTCTGGTCTGGAAACCTACTTGCTTCTTGACAGGTTGCAGAAGGAAATTGCTTTTGATTTTTATTCCCCCCCACCCTAGTGCTGAGAACAATACAGATTTTTGCTAGACATTGAGGCTGACGATGCTACCATCATCTGAAATGCCTGCTCTGGGTCTGTCTTCATTTGCGTTGGCGTCCTTTGTGCTTTCTGTGTTCTTTTTAAAAGCATGAGAGATGACTAATGGAGTATTTGCAACTTGTTTAACAAATGCTCTCTAAACAGTTTTCCCCTTTTGTATTTACTCACTCTTGTCATTTCTGATGCTTCGAAGCTTTTAATGTCAGAATGTCAGAAGATGTTGATCACCAAATCTTGTTTATCTTTTTGGCTTGATCTGTTTAAGACAATGGATGTATCTTGAATGTTGCTTTTCTTCCGTACTTGTTCTTTACTGAGAATGTTTTTGCTTGTATGTTGGGCAGGACTGCTGATACTGCTTTAAAAAACATTCCTTGGCTGTTTAGTCTCCTTTGGACTCATTTTGGCCTTTCAGTCTGTCTCTCTAGACTTTTTGTCACTTTTTCCTCCTAGCTTCTTATCATCCAGTCTTTTCCTTTGGTTTTTTTTTTCCCTCTTACTGCTACTAAAGTAACAGCAAGAATTTATTGCTTCCTTTTTCATTTAACTCCTTTTGGAAAACTTTTTACTTTTCTAGCCATATTATGGAATAATTGCAGTTGTCACAAGATGCTAGAGTTTTCATGGTAGTTTTTTATCTTGTAGGCTTTCAGTTATGAACTGTTAAATTGAAGCTATGTTTTGAGATTCTCGTCTTTGATTTTCAGTTTAGCCATACAAAAGTTATTGTTATATCCTACACTTTCTTGTTTATGTGTGTAAATATTTGTTTGCAAAGAATTGCAGAAATTACTTTAAATTAAATCATTATATATAAAGTTGTACATTAATTACAATATTACTTTCTATCTTCCTGCAAGAAAATAGGGACAGAGTTGTGGATTCCACATCGATTCCTTGTGGAGACCACATAGTTTTCTGTGAGAAAAATATTCTGATAAGCAAATTAAAGGTAGCTTGAACTCAGAATATCTGTACCACCTCAGAAGTACCAGCTCTGTGGTCATGAGGTAAATAGGCTTCACCTGTTGGTGATGGTTAAATGCATTTCAACTATTTTATAAAGTGAATTCCTCAAATATTCCACTGATAAGCATTTGAAAACAAAATCTGTTTCTTCAGTGGTGTGCTGGAAGGATGTTGTTCATGCCGTGTAACTGCATGTTAGTTTAAACTGTTGTGTCCGGGTGTGTGTTCATACTGCAGTTCTCGTATGTCTGTAAAAAATTCAGCTACCTCTTTGCTTTTCCTGGCAATGTTACCAGTGATTTAAGATGCTTAATATCACATTAAGGCAACGGACTTCTGTGCCCCCCTGATACCCTAGATCCCATTTCTCTGCAAGGGATTTGCAAGGATAGATGTTCCTGTTTTGGCAACAAGGCAAGGCCACAGCATTCTTACGCTCCAGCATCCGTTAAAGTCCATGCCAGGATGCTTAGTTGTTTTATGGAGAGACCTATTTTGGAAATCAATTAACAGCTGTCACCTCAACTTACCAACCTAGCAATGCTCCCCCTAGTTCACCGCCTGAGAGAAAAACAGTAAAAATGAACACTGTTTCTGTGTTGGAAATGTAGTAGTTTGTCTCTTTTCGTACGTGCTTATCCACCACACCTCAGCCTTGCCTGCATTACATTTCTTTTTTTCTGTTAGAAAAGATTGTTTAAGGCTGGGCTGGCTATTAAATGGACGATAGATGCTCTCTATTATCCTTTTTCCTTCCCCTTCTCGGAAGGGAAAGAGAAAAGGGAGAGAGACTTATGAGTTGGGAAAATTAAAACAGCTTTAACGAAACAATAAAAATGTATGATAATAATATTAATGGGAAATCATAAAATATATACAAACATAATATCAAGCTCCCCAGATGACGATCACGCCACCCCAGACACTGCAAGGCAGGCCCTGGGAAAGTCCCAGACTGTACTCGGCAGCAGATGGGAACTAGATTGAGGAATGCACGGATTGGGATCGAAGGCAGAAGAAATGGACAGAGCCCTCCTCGGATGCCGGCCATAGAAGAAGGGAGCTTGACCGTCATGATCCCTCAGCTTTATACTGAGTATGACATGTGTGGGATGGAATACTCTGTTTCGTCAGGTTTGGGTCACCTGTCCTGTCTGTGCCTCCCTGCAGGTGTGACATTTTACAATCTTTCACTTATGGCACATAAGAAATTTAGCAGTGACCTTGGTGTCTATGGGAATAAGTATAAGCAAGAGCCTTTCTGCATTCCATGTGTACTGTTACCTTAGTAATAACTGTAAACATCAAGCATTACCAGTTCTAGAAGCGGACACTGTCTGAAAAATACGATAACTTCAGAAAGTGCAGTCACTTAGAGGCTTAACTGGCAGTAAAATTACCGAAAAGAAGAATTGGTTCTGTCCTGGTTCAAACCAGGACAAAGGTGTACCAGTGTCACTAGCAGTTCACCTGCAGTGGTGGTGCTGATTGTGCACAGCCCTCAAGTTCCTGCAGCCAGCTGCAGTGATAGGTCAGCTTAAGCCAGCTCAGAGCAACTCACTGGTTTTTGAAAACAGCTGCCAGAGCTGACAAGCCTCGACTTCTGCTCCTGACAGTCTGGATACATACAGTGCTGAGCTGCTGTTAGCTTCAGTGAGGATGCCTTTGTATAGGTAGAGTTGTATGTGGGTCAGTTTTGAATGCTCAAATGCAGTTAAGACTGAGGGCTTTAAATTTGCCCTTCAGCTACCTTGAGGGCAAAATAATCTCAGTTTTGCAAAGAAAATGGTCATTGAAAATGTTTGTAATGGCATTTTCTGCAAAAGAGATTTTCCCGTACAGACGCAAACTGTACCTTCCTCCACCCTGCCCACAAGCAAAAATCTGTGTCAGTATAACACTGTGGTGTCTGCATACTGTTTATAGAAAACACACTTAGTAGCACTGTAAGCAATTTAAAAAAAAAAAAAAAACAAAAACCAAACCAAACAACAAAAAAACCCCCCAAAAACCAGAGAATTTGATGGTAAATGTTTTGGTGTGGATTTTATCCAGATTGTTCAGGTGGTCCCAACACGGATCTAGTACGTACATAGAAGGAAGACAATTGAAAAACATGAATATTCCCTGTCTTACTGTGTTTTATTATTACTAACCCTAAACATATCATACTGAGCCCATTTAACTTTTTCATATTTTCCATTACACGTGTGTCCAGTGTGGTGAATGCGACTGCTTAGCAAATGGCCACAGCAATACAGAGAGCTCTGGCAGTAATATCTCCAGCAGCCTTTTGAAAGCCTCCTGATGCCATTGGTACTCATGTTACAAGAATTTCTCCATCAAACTGGAGCAGCGAGGCGACATGAAAGCTTTCCCGTTATCTGTGGGTGAATACTGTTATAATCCAGCAAGGTAAAGATTCAGTTTCTTCACATAAAAAAAGGCACTGGTTTACTGCTATTAGAATTGCTCGTAACTGGATTCAGAAACCTGGCTTATCCAAAAGCCCATTATAGGAGGAGGGAGTTAGATTTCCATTTTGATTTTGCCTGTAAAAACTGCCTAACGAGTGCCCTGTGTGCCAGCTACTATGGCTCAATGAAATGTCTTGGGTTTGAATTAAATAAAGGGTATGACAGCATTGCTATCTGCAGCGTTTCCTACACTTCACGTTAGGTGAATGGCAAATGCTACAGTAACATGGCTGAGTTCTCCCTCTTTAACAGCATGAATTTAAGATATGAAGCTAATGCAATTATCCCTTCAGGGATAAGTGATGTGAAAATCTTGCAAATTACTCTTAATGCTTCAGACACGCTATGACTAGAGATTGTCCTTTGAGAGGTAATGGCTTAAAATTGTGTGTTTGGTGGATGTTCTGCAGTGGACGAATCTTATTTGGGTTAGTGTACGGAGAAGAGCCACAGACAGTTTTTAGGACTTAAAAATTAATTGTTATAGTTTGAAATCTGGCAGGACCCATATGATACGTCTGTCAGAGGCTCCTGAGAAAGCTCAGTAGCTGTAGCAGTGGTAAAAGGATCCTCTCACTGTGGAAGAAATGTTAGGAAAATGAGGAAAAGTAGCAAAACTAAATGGTAGGCTTTGTCAGTGTAGGAAAGTTACTACTGTGACCTGTGCTATTTCTAAATAAACTGGAAGAGGAAAGACGAGGGGAACAATGAGTTTAGTGGTAGTGTGTCACTCAGCATAGTTAGAGAAGGGCTGGTTATGAAGAAACAGCAGGACCTGGCAACACTGGCAGATGACATTCAGTACAGACAAATGTAAACTGATGTATGTGCGGAAAACTAATCCTAGCTTTATATACACAATGATTGGCCCTGGGTTGACTATTGCCCCCCAGGAAAAAAAATAAAATATGCTGGGCTTATTACAGTTCCATGAAAATTTTAGCACCGTGCTTGGTAACTATGTAAAATGCAAGAGACTGCTACAAATTATTAGAGAAAAGCAGAGAACAACCTTAGTGTAATTATGCCATTGTAGAATTGTGTGGTGCATCCGTGTCTTGAATACTGCGTACATCTCTGGTCCTCCTGCATTTCAGAAAAGGCTGGTACAGAAATGAGAACAGGACAAAGAAAAGCAATTAGGGTAATCAAAGATGTGGAAAAGCTTCTGTACGAGGCACAACTAAATACTCTTCAGACTGAAAAGGAGACAGCTGAAGGGCCTGTGATAGAAACCAACAGAATCATGGTACTTGGAGAAGGTGAGCAGAGGCTGGCCAGACTTCTCTCCTAATGCAAGAGGATGGAGCTACCAAATGAAACTAGCGAGGGCCACTTTACAGCAATGAAATGAGCCTCCTGCTTTATGGTCTGTGTAATTAAGCTGTGCAACTCCTTGCTACCAGATGCTAATGGCATAGATGTGTTCAAATGGGACTGGACAAACTAATGGCACAGGAAACTGAAAGCGGCTACTGAGTGTGAAGACTATTTTAGGCTCGGGAATTCCCTGACCCACAGCCCGGTGCCAGGAGGATATTCAGGAAATATCAGTGCATTCGTGCCATGTCCTCCTCTTCCTTTTTGGGGAACTGCTACAAGCTGCTGTTGGAGAGAAAGTACTGGTCTCCACGGGGCCTTTGGTCTGAGCCAGTGTGCTTTATTCCAAGGCTGATAAATCCCTTGTTTCCATCTTCAGTGTTCCTTACACCAGATGTAGCAGACCTCTCCAAGACTGCAGATCAATTTCTAGATCTATATGTTTGTCAGGGATGTCTGATACCTGGTGTCATAGGACCAATTACCAAGGGTTCCTGTTTTGGCTGCAGCAAAAGCTTAGCAAACCTTAGATGTTTTTGAGAAGATATTGGAAGCCAATAAATGCATGTTTTCTGACAAAACTTCAGTTCATCAGGAAATGTTTAGCCAGTTCTAGTCTCCAGGAGTTTGGGATGCCCAGGAATTTGCACCTTAATGAAGGGCAGAAAGGTAAACTGGGTGGTAAAACTGCCACCTGTGCCTGTAGCTGAAGTAGAGCAGTAGTGCCATGTTGCTAGCAGTGCCATGTTGCGAGCAGTTCTGTTGTTCTCTGCCCTCTTTGGTGAACGCCTGCATCAGTGCTTCATTGTGAGTGGATGCTATCACATTTTAGGCAGTTTATCTTCATAACAATGGCCTTTAGTACACCTGTAGAAAATCACAGAAGTAGTAAATCTGCCTGTTCTATACTATTCAGAGTTACTCTAGGGCAGCTGTTCCATCTACTGGTTTTTTTTTTTTTTTCACTGTAAAAACCTGNGCCTGCATCAGTCCTTCATTGTGAGTGGATGCTATCACATTTTAGGCAGTTTATCTTCATAACAATGGCCTTTAGTACACCTGTAGAAAATCACAGAAGTAGTAAATCTGCCTGTTCTATACTATTCAGAGTTACTCTAGGGCAGCTGTTCCATCTACTGGTTTTTTTTTTTTTTTCACTGTAAAAACCTGAGCGTAATATTTGAAGTGTAGACTAGGTAGGAAGCCTCGTCAAGAGAGGAAAAACAGCAGGGTTTACAGGTCAAGGAGGGAAAGGGAACATTTTTCCAGTTCGCTAATTCTGGCCCATCACATTTTCCACTTCTGCAAGATGTAGTCAAGTTATTGGCACATGCTGGGAGTATATGATCTGTTGCGCAACCATCCACGTTGTTACCTAGAGACTGATGGCATATTCCTTGTGTCAGGGTAATACTCGAAGTAACTGTCTGCATCCAGTTAATGTTACCACTAAAAACCCATTCGTATCGATTAAAGCAATGGATTTGGTATTTTGCAGCCCTTATCTGAAAACACCTGTTATCTTACAGCATGTAAGAGCTGTAAAAATGTAATCTGATAGTGGGTAATCACCTTTCCGTAGTGCATTCATGGTCATTAATCTCAGCTCACAATGGACCTTCTTGTACAAGTTTTACCAAATTGTCTTTGGAGTTACTCCCGATTTGCAGGAAGGAGAACAGAATCATGCCCANCTGATAGTGGGTAATCACCTTTCCCTAGTGCATTCATGGTCATTAATCTCAGCTCACAATGGACCTTCTTGTACAAGTTTTACCAAATTGTCTTTGGAGTTACTCCCGATTTGCAGGAAGGAGAACAGAATCATGCCCAAAATATTTGATTTTTTTTAATGTGGAAACTTGACAGAGCTTTTCCCTGGAAAACTTTTCCCCATCTTACTCATCTCCAACCAGTCTCAAAACTATAAACATTTTACAACTTCTCTCTGGTATAATGCTGGGTTTTGTTTGTTGTGTGGGTTTTTTTATTATTCATTTGTTCTGTACCGTTGTCAGTTTGGTCAGGGTATTTGTAAGCCTGACGAGGCAGAGTACAGTTGGGATAGAAAATTACTTAAAATAATGTGCTGCTCTTGATTCTTTCCCCAACCTGTGCTTAACCACTGTATTGCTCCTGAATCCCCTACTTTTTGCATGCAAATATTAACTCAGCATCTGACCCATCTGACAGCATCTGCAAAAGTAAAGCTGTATTGACTGATCATCCTGGCCACCTTTCAACCTGGATGATTACATGCTGGTCTAGATAAGTTTCCTTCTGACTTTGATTTCAATGCATGACATTGTTCTGCCTGTTTAATTTCAAATCCTTCTACTTCCCATGTTATGATTCATTTGTCCTGTGTTACCTGAAAGTACCTTAATTTTGAATTGTCTGGCAATCCACTAAAATATTTTCTCTCCTGACACACAGTGCATTTTGAAACTTTCAGGGAGGAAATATACTTTTATGTGTCACTTCTTATTATTAGCTCAATTACTATTACATAAGAGAAAATACGAGGATATTTTCAAGTTAAAATCAAGGTGAAACAGTAGAGGACAAACACCAGAACAACAGAACATCTTAAAAAATGTAAGATTATAAGTTAACCATTAAAGTTTAAATCTTTTCAGAATGTCTTATACACAAAAGAATAAAATAATTACAGCAGCAGTTTACTAAACACAAAATTCAATTTATATTCATTGCTTTCCTTTTCTTGATGCTATTCCCTTATCCTTGTACTCCTGGCCTTGAGGAGAAGGGTAAATTCACTAAGATGTTTGCTAATTGCCAATTAGTTAATTTTCTGTTTTTCAGAAAGTTGTACCTTTGCTTTAGTTTGTGCAGTTACAAGAATGGGAAAGGTTCTTTGCTTCCAAAACCCTTGTCACTGTTCTTCATTAACCTTGTTATTTGTCTACTTCTAATGTGGATCGCTTCCTACCAGGTGGTGGTGGTCATGGCAGTCTACAATCTGCTGTATTCAAGAGCCTTTATCTGTTGGGTGGATTAATGACTCTTACCTCTGACATTTTTTTTACACTTGGAATATTACCAGCAGATTTTTTTTAAAATATCTGTAGCAGAATGTCTTCCTATGTTAGTATGTGTGTGTATATATCAATACATAAGTTTAAAGACTCATAAGTGACAATGTGAAATCAGTTTTTATTTTTACCTTCTCTTTAATCACCAGCCCAAGGTAAACTAAAATATTAAGCTGTGCCTCCATTTTGTCCAAAGCTGCTGTATTTTTCTACTTTGTTCTGNATGACAACGTGAAATCAGTTTTTATTTTTACCTTCTCTTGAATCACCAGCCCAAGGTAAACTGAAATATTAAGCTGTGCCTCCATTTTGTCCAAAGCTGCTGTATTTTTCTACTTTGTTCTGTTCTGCTGTTGATGAATATGGCACTCCTTTCCATCTGCAATTTGTTTAGGTCTTACATTGATTCATTCATGCACCTTACAGCATTCGTTCATGTTGATGGACTGGACTTCTTTTTTCATGGTGTATGCAAGGGACAAACTTTTATTGCAAGTAGTAGCAGCTGTTGTGGATCTCTTTTTGGGGCAACCTGAGTTTCATTTTTCCACAAAGACCTTAAGTTATTTGCTTCCCTACATCTGGAGCTTTTTAGTTATGGACAGTTACTTCCCCATCTCTCAAGGGATAGTCTTTGAAGTCTAGGTAAGGTGGGTCAACATTCACTTGTGAATATTTCATGCTCCCTCAAAATACTATGCAGTGGTACTAACAAGGCCTTTATTGCTACAAAATACCATACTGAGAAAGAAACGTTAACAATCAGAGTCCTTGTAGACTNGTGGTGGTGGTCATGGCAGTCTACAATCTGCTGTATTCAAGAGCCTTTATCTGTTGGGTGGATTAATGACTCTTACCTCTGACATTTTTTTACACTTGGAATATTACTAGCAGATTTTTTTTTTCTCTGTAGCAGAATGTCTTCCTACATTAGTATGTGTGTGTATATATCAATACATAAGTTTAAAGACTCATAAATGACAACGTGAAATCAGTTTTTATTTTTACCTTCTCTTGAATCACCAGCCCAAGGTAAACTGAAATATTAAGCTGTGCCTCCATTTTGTCCAAAGCTGCTGTATTTTTCTACTTTGTTCTGTTCTGCTGTTGATGAATATGGCACTCCTTTCCATCTGCAATTTGTTTAGGTCTTACATTGATTCATTCATGCACCTTACAGCATTCGTTCATGTTGATGGACTGGACTTCTTTTTTCATGGTGTATGCAAGGGACAAACTTTTATTGCAAGTAGTAGCAGCTGTTGTGGATCTCTTTTTGGGGCAACCTGAGTTTCATTTTTCCACAAAGACCTTAAGTTATTTGCTTCCCTACATCTGGAGCTTTTTAGTTATGGACAGTTACTTCCCCATCTCTCAAGGGATAGTCTTTGAAGTCTAGGTAAGGTGGGTCAACATTCACTTGTGAATATTTCATGCTCCCTCAAAATACTATGCAGTGGTACTAACAAGGCCTTTATTGCTACAAAATACCATACTGAGAAAGAAACGTTAACAATCAGAGTCCTTGTAGACTGCAGAGGTAGATTTCATGATTTAGAGCAACAAGTATTAAAGGGTGCATGGGGAGCATCCAGTGCTTGACACAGGGAAGAGAATAAATGAGATTCCTTTGTGCCATGCAGCATTTGTGATAACCTACATACTTCTCCGTTGATGAGCTGCCTTAAACAAGTCACTGTGTTGAGACGACCTCCAGGCTTTACTGTCTTGTGCTGGTATTCTTCTGGCTGTTCGCTACGAGCCCAAGTTGTATCAACGCCAACCCTTAACGATAGCTTTTTGCTGAATGTAGTACTGGGACCGTTCAGTCTGCCACCAGGCAAGTTTGGTTAGCTTTCTATGATTCCCCTTTGGAACTGTTGACTACATAAAACAAAAGAGTAAGGCAATCATTCACATTCCTTTTGGCAGGTTAATTTATATGAAATAAACTTTGGATGGTACCGTCTGGGCGCATTTTGCATTACTTGCTAGTAGTTCACGTTGACTGCCTTCAGGCACTCATCGTGACCTAGTATAAGCAAAGATGTATGACTCAAGGAATGTGTTGGCTGCCATCTGTCCTGGCTGGTGCACTCTTTCAGATGTGTCCCCCGAGGCTAAGCAAAAGAGTAAAGCAGCTGGTAGGATTTTGCCCAGTTTTAAACCCTTTACTTTTGTTTAGGTGTGACTTAATGTTTTAACCATTAATTTATTATGCTAAAACAATCAAACATCTGTGGTTTAAGTTTGGGGGAATTCAGACGTTGTCTATAAACTTGTTTGAAGTACAAGTGCCTTAGTCCCAAGTTACAGTTCTTGGTAATTTTCTATGAAGAAATTGCCCAACCTAATTCATTTAAAGTTGCACGAGTGTTGGGACATCCATACAATTTTATCACTAGGCTCTTGGAACAAACCATCTGTTACTGTTAGTGCAATTTGCATCAGAAAACAAATTCCCCTCTGAACTGGCCATATAGTGAGACAACAATGCTGTGTGTGACTTCAGTGAGCTTTGTACTGTGTTTCAGTGTTTGACAGTAGCTCACAGAAAAATTATCATACAGAACTGTGTGTGCTTGTTGTTTACCAGAACATTTTTCATAGTTCCCAGTGATTTCCATTGCCTTTCTTCCTTTTTGCTTACCTGTGATACCATGTACTCAGCCTATAGAGAATTTGAAGGCAAAAACCAGAAGTAGTGTCTATACAGGATCGTATGCAAGCTGAGCTCCTCAGCCTTCCCAGGGAGACAAATAGTTATGTTACAGTCATTTGTCAGCTTCAATACTTATGTGCCACTGATAGTTACAGTCTGAGGTATCAAATTATTTCTGATTTCTTAAAATGGGAGCAAGTGTACAAATCTGTATGATACCACTTTGTGAATGCTGACGTTTTATGGCAATTACTATCTTCTCTGCAAAATTGAGTTGGAGTGGTTCTTTTTCTTTTCTCTAGGAGCAAAATATTAATTTCCCTCCATTGTAGTTATTAATCTACAGCTAAGTCATCAGAATTTAGTACTATGAAGACCATTTTTTCTCCTTCTAGACAATTTCCCTCTGTTTGTGAGGGGGGAAAAAGGAGCCTGTTTGAGGATTTGTAAAAAGGGACTTCACGAGCCTTAGGTTACTGTAGACCTAATTCCGTCTCTTCCTTGGACCTCCCACTTCTACTTTTCTGCTAACTACTACTCTGTACAGGGAATAATCCGTGTTTCAGGAGAATTGGGTGTGGGTAAAGATGCTATACATCTTTATATTTAGAGTGATGCTCTCTAGCCCTAAAAATTACATAGATGTCTGTGCTTTCAGGAGCTTAAGTGAAATTCTGAACTGTCTTCAGGGTCTCTGTTAAAATAGGTCTCTGCTGCCCTTGTTAGAATGGACATCCCGACATTAGTGAGGACTGCTGCTGTTTCACTGCTCTTCCTCAGGTGGCTTTTTCTCACCATTGAGTATCTTTTTTTTAATTCTCTTTTTCCCCACATAGTAGGTGTTTCATTTGCTTCCATGTTTTATGTACTGCAAGCTCTAAGACGAGTGCATGAAAAATGTTTTGCAAGGGAAAATTTGAACTGTTACTTATTTAAAGCTGTAACTTAATGATGAATGTATTAATGAGGTTAAGTATTCTAAAATATATTTCTAGNTAAGATGAGTGCATGAAAAATGTTTTGCAAGGGAAAATTTGAACTGTTACTTATTTAAAACTGTAACTTAATGATGAATGTATTAATGAGGTTAAGTATTCTAAAATATATTTCTAGGTTTTGTAAGAAGTCTTCAACTTACAAACCATTTGTATAAATACGGATGACTTGCCCAACATCATCTTCTTATTCTGATTTAAGTTTTCATATTCCTGAATACTGGAGATAGTGGAATGACAGAATTAACTACAGGAAGAACCATGAACAAATACTGCAATCCATGAATATTGCATTGACTCTGAGATGCAAATTAAAGGAGTCCCTTAAGTTACTATTTTGGAAACAGTGTTAGTGTAAAGCAGGTGGTTTAGGAACTGAGTATTGTTGCTTAATGGCTTTCCAGCAATATTAAGTGCTGCCCCACCCAGAAAAACAAAAGCATAGCAACTGGAAATTAATCTGCCTCTTATTTCCGTAACTTTTGTCTTTATCAAAGTAGGATTTTTCGAAGTGTTTGAATGATCCAAACACGTACAATTTGACCTAAAATACTCCACCCCATGCCATTAACATATTTTAAAAGATTTTGCCAGTCATATTATTGAAAAGTTTGTTCTGATATGCAGCCTAAATATTCCCTATTAATTTTATCGTAGTGCCTCTAGTTCTGATACACATGATCCTCCCCAATGTTCCCATCCCAATTAGTTTCTCCTTGTTTTTGTACACTGTAATTATTTACTCTTTTAGCTATTTCTTAGTTGTCTATAAATAAATAGAAAAATAAAATAAAATTGCTTTCATCTCATTTGATTTTGTGTGCTACCCTTTGCTCTCGGAATAGCAGGTGAGTGTTGCCCTGGCCCGTAGGGAAGATGCATGCATGGACTTGCTGTTTCTGTGGGCCTTGCTGGCAGCAGCAAGGCTGGAGAGAGGGTGGCTGTACTGCCTCGAATGCTGTGGCAGTTTTGGTGGGTAACAGCAGTCAGAGGACGCCTTGAAACGAGGAATTNGGTGAGTGTCGCCCTGGCCCGTAGGGAAGATGCATGCATGGACTTGCTGTTTCTGTGGGCCTTGCTGGCAGCAGCAAGGCTGGAGAGAGGGTGGCTGCACTGCCTTGAATGCTGTGGCAGTTTTGGTGGGTAACAGCAGTCAGAGGACGCCTTGAAACGAGGAATTTTTTTATAGCATCTCCCTGAGAATTTAACCCAGAGCAGCAGCAGCTTGTGCTGGTTTTAGGGATGTGTCTTTTTCGAGGACTTGGGAAAGGGTGACAGGTCCTCTTCTCCTCCGATGTTGCCTGGTGGCTGCTCAGCTGTGTTTCCACTAATGCTTTGAGCTGCTCTCCAGGACACGGTGATCCAGCCCTCCTTAGGTTGCGCAGTCTTACTATGTCACCATGCATCGTAGAAACGTCGCGGAAAATGTGTTGAAATAAATAGTACTTTTTATTGGGGCTTGGATATTTTTCAAACAAATTTGTCAGCATAAGCATGGAATAATTGCTGTATAAATGCGCTATAGACATGCCACGCCGAACCTGCGTTAGTTCTGTCTCTGTTACGAACTCTGCTAGTTATGTCTGTGGCTCCATCCGTGTGTAAAAACTTCATGAGCTTTTTTGCTTCTGAGGAAGCAATGATCCGGAGATACTATGCAAAGAACCAGCTATTTGTGATACAACTCTAACTGCAGAAACCTGCCTTATTAAAAGAAAAAAATATTTAAAAACACGTATTAGCTAGATACCTGGTAAATATGCTTATGTGCATCTAGGTACCTAGTATTTCTTTTAAAGAAAACAGCAGCAACAGAATGATTTTGTTTTGTTAACAGCTGAAATTCCTTCTGCNGCCGAACCTGCGTTAGTTCTGTCTCTGTTACGAACTCTGCTAGTTATGTCTGTGGCTCCATCCGTGTGTAAAAACTTCATGAGCTTTTTTGCTTCTGAGGAAGCAATGATCCGGAGATACTATGCAAAGAACCAGCTATTTGTGATACAATTCTAACTGCAGAAACTTGCCTTATTTAAAAAAAAAAAAAAAATTTAAAACCACGTATTAGCTAGATACCTGGTAAATATGCTTATGTGCATCTAGGTACCTAGTATTTCTTTTAAAGAAAACAGCAGCAACAGAATGATTTTGTTTTGTTAACAGCTGAAATTCCTTCTGCGGCTTGTGTGATAGCTGTGACTTCGCACACCAAAAGTGGCAATCGGCTGCTCCTGCCAAGCCTTTCAGCCCTCCTGTTTCTGGGGCTGGTGTAGCCAGGGTTCATCAGCGTTAACACGGAATCAAATAAATATTTTTCAGAGTATTAGAAGTATTGTTTGTGACGAAAGTCCTGTAATTCCTATCTTGCTCTGTTTCGAATGTGCTAGCAGATGGAAGGCTCTCCACGCAGGCTGCGCTGGGAGAAGACCATCTGCTTAGCTGGGCCACCATCTCTGTGCCTCTCTCGCCAACCTGGTTCTGAAGTATGGCCTGAAAAAAACACTTTTGTGGGTACTCTTGAGACTGTTGTGTTTGGGTCTTTCCTTCCTGCACTCTGTGATTCAGCTTCTCCTGCTGCATCTCTACAGATCACAGACCGTGGTGCTCTTGGTGTCTTATGCCCTCAGCAGTGATGGCAGCCTGGACTCCCCAGTAGTTTCCAAGACCTCCCTTCCCAGGACTCCTAGTACTCCTTGGGTAGAGCAATGCAATTTCGACACTTTTCAGGCTCGTGTAGAGTATATATAAAGTTGAAAACTTTTTACATTCCTAGTCAGGCCATGTGCTTTCCTAACCTGAGAAAGTGAGGAAGGTGAAGAGTTGATAGGAGCAAAAGGTGAAGTATAAATGCAAACAGTTTTGCTATTTGATGTCTAAAATGTAAAAACATAAACTAAATGGTCATGCTATCTTATCCCACTGGTGGCGTAAGAAAACATCATAATAGATACTTGTTTAAAAGACTTTTATGTTTCGAAGGCATTGTGCCGCGCCCTGAGAAAATCTTTAGAGATGCATTAGGTTTCTGTCTTAATCTACCAAATGGGGTTTGAACATCAGCTTGATTTTCCAGGAACTCCATTAGACAGTATAAACATTCAAATGTATCAGCAAATTGAGTTATCCAGTTACTCTCTTAGCGTTGCATGCTTTTGCTTCCCTGCTCCAGAGCAAAGCAGGGCAGCAGTAAAATTGCAACAAGCTGCTGAGATTCAGTTTCTGGCAAATGAACCCGAGGAGATGCAAAGTCATTAATCTGCCAAGACTGTGACCCAGATCCCTGTTCCTCCTGTGTTGATTGGGTTCACCTGATTACATCAGCTGTCACCTGATTCCTGGTGACATCACAGGTTCACCTGACCTAAGCCTTGTGCTTGAAGCAGGTAATTAAGATGAGCAGAAAAGAGCAGCAACTTAGAAAGACAAACTGGCAGCGACTGTTCAGCTTCTGTCTTTTCACAGGCACGTAGTTTTGGAATTATTATGGAAAGGACACTGCTCAATGAATAGCACTCTGTCCTTTTTGCTTGAGCTTTTCTGCAGACTGGTCATAAAGAAAAGTTGTCTTAATGATTTTAGAAACCAAACAAGAAAACAGTATCTGCCTCCCACTATTCAACTGGACTTGCACCTACATTAGTGTCTGCTAGCCCTAGCCTCCTTCCTAGGGTGCCTGTTGAGCTTTCAGTACCACCAGATACGGTGTACGTGAGTTTGGCAGAGGCCTCTGCTGTAGCTAGCTGGTCTAGAGATCGCACCCTGATGGCCTGGAGACTTCCATCATGTGTATTCTTGTTGCTTTTTCCCAGGTGGGAGGAGGGCTGCACAGGGGTCTGGTGGGAGAGGCTGCAGCCTCAGGAAATGAGAAAGCCTGTACTTAATTTTTAGTTGTTGCACTCTACAGATGTGTGCCAGGGGTTAGATTAGAAAATTCTCGTTTTAGTTACGTGGTAAGGTAGCTTGCACCTTCAGAAGTAGTCCAGGGAGTTGTAATTTTGACCTCAGTTCAAAGTGTATCATTCTCTTTTGCACAGTGTACACAGGCTCTCAGAAAAGTTTCTTCCTTTTTGTGAGAAGTATGGGAAATGTTTCAAGCCTTTTACTGTTTCAGCCAGTCTTGGTCCTTTTCCTGCTCATCTGTGCTGAAGAAGAATACCAGCAGAGCCACCCTGAGCTGCTTTATACCTTGCATTGACCCAGCCTGTAAGATGTGCATACCCGAGGATAAGGGGGCACCTGGAGAGCTGTTTCCTTCTGTGCCACTTTAAGGGCAGGACAATCCAGCAAGCTGGTATTTGCAGTGTGTGAATTTCCATTTGCCGTTCCTAGAGGTTTCCTTCCTTGCTCAGAAACAAACAATAATTTATAAATGAAGCTTAAACAATCCTTGTCCTCGTGTGTCAATTTAGAGTATAAATTCCTGAAAATATTTTTCCAAATGAACCTAGGAAGGACTATTTAACATGTTGTATTTAATCTGCACAGTGGATTTTTAAATTGATTTTTGTGTATATACATCAGGGTCACAGGGATGATAGTGAAATGTATGTACGTTTCAGCCCGATGTACATCTAGTTTACCAGCTATGCAAGATCCATTTTGCACTATTCAAAATTGCAAGGCAAGTTTCAGAAAATATTTCATATAATCTTTGTCAGTCTGAAAAAACAATCGTTGTTCGGTGGCAAAAATTTCAAAAGTGCTCTTGTCAAAGTCACTTTTATCTCTCTAGAATGACATTTTGAAAGGTGAGTCTTAATTCTACTCTAAATGCCACTACTTTCAGAAATAACACATATCTAGTAGCGTGCTTACTGTATTAGTGCTTGTCTTTATTCACAGTTGTATGAATAAAACAGTTGGCAGAGGGAGAGGTCTGTATTCGTAATGCAGGCACCACTTTTTTCTTTTGTATCATCAAGCCACAACACTACGTGTTTACTTCTAAGCTCCATAAATTGTTCTGCAACTCTGCCAGTCAGTTGCAATGCATTGGACCAGTCTGTTCTCGTTACTCTCAGCCGGGTCAGCCGCTTCCATTAGCGCTTGTTTTAATGCACACTGTGCAGTCATCTGCAGGTATGGATAGGGCAATTGCTGTGAACTGCTACATGACCTAGATAGAAAATTATTCTTCCCACTTCCCAAGCGGCAGATCTTCATTTTGACTGCAAGGCACAACGTCAGTCACAACCCAAGTCCTCTAGAATGGACTGTTTATATTTTTAATTTGACTCGTTGTCAGACGAAGTGAATACGTGGAGAAATCACTTCATGCCGTAACGTACAACGTGAAAGTCACTTGAAACTCTCCAGGTAGATGATTTTAAAATGCTTTCTCAGTATGTATTTAATAGGACTTAAGAGACATTTCCTTCACTGTTTATTTTCTTTGAAGAAGACATCAGAGTCCTTGAGGCAAATTTTGGTTTAAGCTATCATTTTCATCATATAAGAAACAGCAAGGAGTGGACAGGCCTAAAACTGTCAAATCGCAGCTTGTTCTCGAATTTCTCCTTGCTGTGGAGAGGACCTGGTTTGATTATGCTTCAGAATGAAATTTAAAGATGTTAGGTGCTGTCTGCTAGCATCATCCCGTTTCGAGTTTGACCAGCAAAAAAGATTTTATTATAGATCCTGGCTGCATGTTACATTCTAGTATAGTACGCACTGTGTTTTAGCATAGGTCCTGGTTATGTGTTGCACAGTCTACTCTTGCTTTGTTGTCTTTGGCCCTTGAACTGCTCCATACAGATTGAAAATATTTCTAACGGTGTAAGTCCAGCTGGCCAGCACTGGGGCTTCGCTGGGTTTGCTGAGCAAACTGAATCCAACGCAGAGGGAAGAAATGACCCAAAATAAGTAATGTCAAGAGCTCCGTTTCCCTGGGACCCGTTACAAGCTGTGGCAAGTCTTATGTCAAGTGAGGTTGTGGAGTCCTGAGGACCCCAATATCTCCGTCCTGTAAAATATTCCTGGAGCTCTGCCAAGTACATAATATCTGCTGTCGGGACTTTGGCCATCTGAAGTTTTCCTGTACAAGTTATTTGGTCATATATATTGCCTGACCCAGACAAGTTCTTGAATAACTTTTCAGTTAGAATCTTTCTCAGTTTAGAAACTTTTATGTATTAAAGTTAGGAAGGCATTATCCTGTTTAAGTTGCATTGAAGAGAAAAGATGACAGGAAGCAAACTGAAGCAGTTTCTGCAGTTTGAGGTCCTGGCTCCTGATTTGCAGAGGGCGTCACTGCTGTCATCCTCATGAGGTCATGAGTGCTTCCAACCGGTGCTGGCATTTGGGGAAACTTATTTTCACCTCTAACCATCGTTACTGTGCAGGGCAGCACAATCTTCCCCCGCCTCGTTGAGTGGCTCTGCATTGCTGCCACTGCCAATTTAATTCACTGCTTCATTTCTTTCTCTGTCAAAATATCCAAACTGCTGTACTTTCCATTAGTTGACTAGTACTAAAGGAGCATCACTGAGCTGGGGTACAAATGGCAAATTTGAAGTTAGCATGTTGTATGCCACGCATTGATGGATGTTAATGAACTCCCTCTTCTGCCTGCCATGTCACCTCTGATCAGTCGTTAAATGACAAGGCTCCAAAAAATAAAACATCTCTGGAGTACCAGCAATTTATTTCCTGCCATCAGAGAAGATTAATCTGTATCCATTTTGGGGAGAAAATCAACTCAGATTAAGTTTTGCTTTGGCCTTGTACGGTACCGAATTGCAGCGTGTGGTGGTATTTTCAGGGTAGGGAGGGGCAGAGCCTCCTGCCTGGCGCTGACGGCTGGGAATGGAGCTCACGTGGGGCCTGGAGCTCTGTGGTGGTGCTGTGGCCGTTGTGGTACTTTCCCCTCGCCCTGTGTATTTTCTGCTCCCTGCCCTCGCCGCCCTTCAGGAGGAGGACGAGGATGTGCAGCTTGCTCTTTGATGAGGTTGAGGCGATGTATGTATGTCATGGTAATGGCAGAAGTGTGATCCGAGCCTTTTTTTCCTCCCTTTTGTGGGCTCTGGGGCTGTCTTTGCTTTGACACAGTTTGCTGGAGCTTAATGTCACCAAAACCAACCTGGAAGCAGAGGCTGGGGGGTCTGGCAGGAGCCTGGGCAGCTGTGAGCAGGGTTTAAAAGCAGAGAAGCAGCTTTCATGTCTTGGTACCCCTGTTGGGGTTTGGCCTTTACAACAAGACAGGCAAGACCACGCAGAGTCAAACGCAGGCATCATTCCACCAAACTCTTCTTTTCCAGTCCCTGTTGACCCTGTGCCAAAGCTTTGGTGAGGCCAAAGCTTTCTGTGCTTTGCCTTAGCCCAAAACTCAGTGTTTCTGGAAAGTCTGGTCTCAGTCTAATTGTTACATGGCTGGTTAAAGTATTATTTTTCTCTGTTGGGTGCGGTTTTGCCTGCGAGCCTGTTTGAATACGAAGTATTGAATTATTAACAGCTCATATTAACACCATTTGTGACTAATGTATTATTTAAGATCAAGATAAATGATCGTGCATCCCTTACACAAATTATAACGCATCTGCATTAGATTATTTCCTTGTTTTAAGAGTTCTCATTACTATGAAACAATGATGATGTCATACTACTATGAATAAAACCTAGTAATATGCAAAATAAGTTATGCTCATTTTATATTGCTTTAGCTTGGATAGATACCAGGCACAATGTAGAACATAGCCCAAAGTGACAAATCTCATTCAGTGGTGGGAATTTCATTTCACATAATTTTTTCAAGGTCACAATATCCCTCATCTGGGGTTTAAAAAAAAGGGCGAGGGTCAGCTGGTAAAATCATAGTGAATTTGTACATATAGATTTTTAAATGTGTTGGATTAATATATAAAGAAATTGTAGTGGTTTAGAGATTCTATCAGTCTTTACCAGTATTCATCATCTGAATAGGGGATATGTCCAAACTGTCGTTCAAAATCAAAACGCAGCCTTTATGGTGTGCCTGCTTTAGATTTGAATCTATTGAGCCATAGCGCCCACATACCTCTTTGCTCTTTTAAATGTCTGCATTTAATCAATAACTTGGGTTTTGGCTCTGTTGCTTTTTTTTATACTTCCTCTTTCTTTGATATGATGAAAGTTTTGAGAAGCACGTTATGCACGCTTACACGCCTCAGAGAGGATCCTCCATTAGATTTCTGAATAATTAAGGCAGATATTAAAATCAAGAAATTTTTCAAAGACAAATTTTCTTTTACAATTGTAACCCCTTGCTGTTGGTATTAACCAGTTGTTGCATTTCAAAACACTATGTGCTCATATGCACATATGCAGCCCTCCAGCGGAGGGCTGCAAAGATGCTGAGGGCACTGGAGCATCTCTC